>WEIS01007751.1:339-17719 GCA_013389965.1 Todus mexicanus | reverse complement strand
TGTGTCAAGATAAGCCCTGGCTTGTTTCCAGCTTTGGAAGTACCTTTGTGTTTATGTACGTCACACCTGAAGAAACCTTGCTGCCAGTCTGACATCTCAGTGTAGTGAGCTCAGGCCATGTTACCTATTGATATTTCTGAGAGTAAAGGTATCCTCCAGAATTTTCTATATTGAAAGGACTTCTGCTTTTGTCATTGGAGACTGCTAAGAATATATGTATAAAAGTCAAAGCTAATGCTTTTGCTGTCTTGTTTTCAAGACGCAACATAAAAAAATGAAGAGCAAAGAAACGAAACAGAGTATGTCCAAAGCAGGCCTAGCTTACTTCTCAAAACAAGATAACTGCTTCAAGCAACCCTTCTTAATTTTGTGGGGTTTGAAGGTTTAAAAATAGATATCTCACTGCAGTGGCTGGCATAAGGCAAAATTTCAAAAGGAAGACTTTGCATGGACTGGAAAAAAGTATTTAACAGGTAGTCCTACAGAGTAAACTCAGGAGCTTTAGTCAGTTCTTGTGGTAACATCAGGATTTTGAGCCTGATCTCATCAGTGCTGGTAAGAAGTTTAGTGATTATTAACAGATACAAGTTATTTGCAGGGTTTCTTTTAAACTATCTTGATTACAGTACTTTTGAAACAACTAAGGGAGCATTGAATTATAGCAAACCTGAGATCAAGATCCCTCATCTTGCTTTACAGACAAGAAAATGGTGTATGAGGTGAACTATTTACATTTCTGCTCTGGAACCACACTGTCCAACATAACAGATCAAACAGACATCCCTGGGATTCTGATTAAGGGGAGGTGCATTAAAGGAAGATGCAAATCCTTTCTGGAAAAATGGAGTCTACTGGGTGCATACCAAAATGAGTAGATGAGCCATCATCCACCTGACCATCTGTTTTGTGAACCATATTATATCTGCTTGCCTAAGATATGGTTAACTGCTATTTCTAATTGCCTTGGAAAGAAATATTCTAGGGTTGACAGTAACTTTTTTTTTTACTCTTGGTTACAGTTGGAATCTGTAATAGCACCCCACAACATAACCTTAGTTCATTACATTATTGCTTATGCCTGTGGCAACACCAGCGTTTTACCCAGTGGCATAGATGATTGCTATGGAGCCAATCTAGATTTTGCCCTGTGCTGTCAGGTGCTTCTGGGCTGGGCTGTTGGAGGAGAGGTGAGTCTGAAGGGCCCATTCCCTTCCCCAGTTCTTGTTATGAACAGTAAGTACCCTTGTTGTCAGCTTGTCTAGTAAGACCCCACAGTCCTGCTGGACCAACCAAACTGGGGAAGTTTCCTCATACTGTCTCTATTTGATGCTAATTCTTCTGTAACAGGTGATGCTGGCAATTCCTACATAGTTGTCAATATTCTGTGTATGTATGTTATCATACCTGGATGAAACAGTGATTATATGTCACATACTAAGGCTTTCATTCTCACCTTTTGATAACACTGCCATTAATTTCACAAAAATCTCCTCATGCTAGCCTTGCATAGCAGAGCAATGTGTACCTATTAAATAAAGTACAAAAATAAAAATGAAGAGAATCAGAAGGATAAATGAAAAATAAACTTTGAAAATTGTTCCCTGCCACAATTCAGAAGGAAAAAAAAATGGAACTGGCAGGATTTCCCATTGTTTGTTTTCTAACAATGTCTAAATAAATAATCAGAAATGCAAGAAAATAAAAACTTTTTGTAAGTCTTCAATAGAGAAACATCAGAAAATACTCAAAACCTAACTACTTCATATAAGTTTATTCCTCCTTTTTCTCTTTCCATAAGTCTTATCATTTTCCAGATGAAGCTGCAGTTTCCATAGAAACACTGTGGGACTCTCAGTATGTCCAGCTAGAAATCCATTACAGCAATATTGACTTGTTACCAGGTGGGTAATGCTGGACAGTTGTCTGACAAAGAACAGCCTCAGGTTGGAAGCCTCCTATCTCACCTACAAGCCTAACAGAAACCAGCTTCTGCATGAAATAGTTCTGTATGTTTCTCCATACAACCTTTAGGACAGTAAGAAGAAACTGGGCTGGGTTCCCATTCAGGAAGAACTTAAATTGACTTTAGAAACATAGTTATATCTACTTAAATTAGACACATCTTACCATCAAAAAACCTGAGCACATCTTCCTGCTATGATACCAGTGGGAGTGTTAGGGAAAACATCAGGGAAATGTGAGAATCATGGGAAAAAGGAGCAGTGTGGGACGAAACAGTGTCTCTGGGAGAAATAAGTGTACCAAGGGTCATGATGAAGACCTGAGAGCATAGTAATACCACCTCAGGCTTCTACCATGACATCCGTCACTCAATCCTTGTGGCAGGTGATGAAGAATGCCACTACAGTACTTGCTATCATTTTACAGAATGGGAAACAAAAGTGCAGAGTGGTTTCATGGAATGATCTGAGACTATAAGCAGGGCTGGATCCAGGTACGCTCCAAGTGAAGATCTGTGCAATGGTGCATCTTGCATGACTTTGCAGCTGTACATTATAGTGGATAATGTCACTGTAGGATGGTGAGCTTAGGCTTTCCTGTTAGTCTGTGCTTACTCCCAGCCTGTGATTGGAAAAGGGACACTATATATGTGGTTGCTTCAGGCCCCACTTGTGATGCTTCTGGAGTCATTGCTGAAGGAATGGTCATTTTTCTTTTACAGGTTTGATCAATAGCTCAGGGATACGGATCCACTATACTGCAGAGCTACAGAAATATGATGTGGGAGTTCTACAAACAGGCATCTTCACTTTCCCTGTGCATTTTATTCCTCCTGGAGCGGAGTCCTACAGATCTTATGACCTTTACAATTCCAGCCAGTTTGATGAAGTGAGTGTGGGGAAAGCCTACAAAATCCTTCTTTATCTCTCTCACTTTGGGCTTTGATCTTGTTCTAGATATGTTCAAAAGCCTTTTTGTGCAGGGTGCTATCTTAGCCTCCATTTATGCATGTTACAAAATTAGTATCTTTTCCAATAGCACAACTTAGCACATAGGCAAGATTTGGCCCAAGAAATCGTCTTGGGCTGTGTAAGCCTGTCAGAACCATGGATCAAACTCCCATTCACCTCATCTAAGTGAAAGGGAAATGAAATCAAAGGATGTAGTGACTTCCTGAGAGCCCCAAGGGAGTCTGCTTCACCACATCAGAGACTTTTGTCCTACCATAGGTGTGTGGTACTGGTGCAGGAAGGCAGGTTCTAGGCTGGGAGGATGTAGTGTTTTCTCTCAGACCAAGGTACCTCTAGAGTGGAGATTTAACATCCCTCAAAACACAGCCAAGAAGCTGCTAACAGTAATCAGCTCTGGTGGACTATGGGATCCAGGGGATTCGCAGCGCCCTCCAGGACTGCAAGATGTGAGGTTGCCACTTTTCCCTTTCCCAGGCCCAAGTGGTGATGAGGTTGGGGGCAAGCTCCAAAGATATAGACACAGCCCACCCCCTCCCAGCACAAGTGTCCAGAGAGCAGACTCAGCTGGCCACAAACAGATCAACACGGACAGGAGTGCAGTACTTTTACCAGCACCAAGCAGGTCATGGATAATATAAATAACCCAATCCTCTTCCTCCTCTCTGGTTAATCTGGCTTAAAGCTCACTAGAGGAACATTGAGGTCACTCACTCAGATCCTGTATGTAATCACATTTGTGGGTCTTTCCAATTTCTGCTCTAGATTTCTGTGCCCAGATCCAGGGCCCTTTTACACAGTCTCTGGCCTGAACCTTGAGTCTTTGCAAGTTGAAGTTCCCTAGTTGATCATCTCACCCCAAAATCACAGGAACACGTGTACACACAGTACAGAGACTACAGTCACATAGAAAATAGTTAGGAAAAGAGTTTAATAAGACAGTCTAGATTGCACTGATCAGGGGTCAGGTTTGGTCAGACAAACATACTGACCAGCAGTCTGCTTAAGTGTAACTGGACTGTCTTCTCTATTTTCCCATGTTTGTTTCTCTCTTTCCCTAATTTTGACCTCTTCCCCAAGAATCCAATAATATTTTTTTCACATTCTCACAATCCACATAGAACATCCCATGCACAGTTCCACAATCTCTTTCTAACAGCCCTCAGATTTTCTCCCTCTTATGACATCTGTGGTAATCTTGTTATTCTTCTTTTCATCAATTTTCAAAGATTTTCTTTGAATCTTGTAAAGTTTACATTTTGAAGGTTCTTTTAATGACCCATTGGTCAGTGTCTTACAATATATGCATATTTATCTTATGACCTTTCCTGTATCTTGTCTTTGTTTTTTTACATAGCTGATAGCAAGACATGTTTACAGTACCCAGCATAAGATAACACAAACTCAGACATCTATGCCAGAGTACCTAAAGCCAGAGGAGCAATTTTCAGAAAGGCTCACAAGAGTAACCTTTTAATTAGTAGTGATCTACATAAGGAAATGGTCTTTAACATTCTTTTGAAAAGAAAGATTAAGCTGACATTTACACGAGTTCCATCGAGCTCTTTATTTGGTGGACAAGCCTAAGCTAAGCTCTGACTGCCGGGCTCTGACCTACTTCATTTGGAACTGCAGATGAACGGGATGCTGGTTCCAGATCTGCATGTCTTCGCCTGCTTGCTTCACACCCACCTGTCTGGCAGAGGAGTGAAAGCTTCTCGATACTGTTAAGTGAAGGAAACTCACAGTATTGCTGCCCATGCCATAGGATGAGTCCCTGCCTTGTCAGCTACAGTGGGTGAGAATGATGTTCCCAGACTAGTCTCCATCTGTCCATCAGTGCAAGAGACTCTGCAGTGTCTGAATTGTAGTGCAAAGAGCTAGATCCAAGGAAAGAAGGGTCAGCTCATCAGAGAGTAAGAAACCAGGACTGTGCCTCCTGTTAAATAAAGCAGGTCCAGGCAGTGAGCTGAAGAACTGAACTGCTGCTCATCCACACTAGTCAGGTGCTAGATGGTGCCCTTCAATAGCTTGATCCTGCTACCTAGACTCACCCTGAGGCTACACAGGTGCAGTTCTGGGGATTGTACGTACCGGTTCCCATGGGCTGCATGAGCAAATCTACACTGGGTTTGGTTTCCTCCACCACCCTCCCACACCAAAGACTTCAGCACCTCTATGCACTGTCTAATCACACCCCAGCCCACGAAGCATGAATTCTCATTTTCAAGCTATGAATATAGCTAACCATGGTTTGCAGCATAGCATTTGAACGCTACTACTTCAGCAGCTTAGAATTTGAAAACAAAACCCAGAACTAAAAATAGATTGTGCTTTAGGCCAGAGACATCACAGAGTTCTAAGTGCTTAGTAGTATAGATATAACATCTATCTACTCCTTAGGCTGCTAATTGCAGAATAATTCAACATGAGCCAAGCCACAGATGGTTAGAGGGAGGCAGATGCTTAGTCTGTGCCAGTGAGCCAGAGGACAATCCACTATCGTATGACACTTTTAAGATCAAGTTCCTTGCCTGTCTATGTGGCATTGCTGGCTCGCCCTCTGGGGTGTGATGTGAGTTCCATCTGAAATGGCAAGGGGAAACTTTGGCATTTCCTAGCCCTTAGATGGCTGTCGTCTCCCACCATATCTGCAGAACCCTGAGCTGTCTCACAGACTGCCTCGTGCAGATTTACTCTGCAGAAGTTCCACACATATCGAGTTGGTCATGTAGGTGTGCAAGGAACCTGAATTACACTGTAGACAAGCTGTGGAAGATAAGAGAGTGCCCATCCTCCACCCCAATCAATGCAAAACTGAGTTATGAGTGGGGCAAATGTTGTCTGGTTTGGCTTCTAAGCACATATGTGAAATACCATTCAGAAGAACCTAGATTGTTCCAAAATGGCACATCTGCCCTTGAAGATGGCCTTCCTCAGTTATCCTTTAGCACCAATGGCACCCTACAATCAGTTGTGGTTTAGGGGTTAAAAGGGAAATGGGTAGTGACTCTAGGACCCTGTGGGGTCAGAGGGTCATATATTCCCTTTCTTTTCCTGCCTTCCCCTATATAAAGGGGCACAGGAACCTTATTCTGTCCTTTTTCTCTTCCTGCTCATGCATTGTGTTGGTCATCGCTCATCCCAGGGGTGGCAGGGCCTGTATCCACGTAGTGTGGGAAAATCCATCGCCATCCGAGATCGGGTTTTGTATATCTCTAGATATATATCTCCCTTCCCTAAACCTTTCTGTATATCCCCTTTTCCCTTAATATCTTTCATTATCTGATAAAATTACATTCTTAACTTTCAGTTCCGTGCAAGCCCCTTTTGTCTACTCATTGCTCCCTCTGCCTGTCTTTTCCCTGAGGGAGGAGAGGGAGGGGGAGAGAGGGATAAAAATCCATCTGTCCTGTAGGGTTTAGCCCTGAAACCCCTAAACGTAGACACAATCCAACATGGTTTAAACACTGGCCTTGCACCTCTCTACCCAATTCCCAGCATGCCAAAGAATGAGACCAAGTGACTAGAAGCTCTTTCAAAGGCAAACTCAAAAAAGTGGAAATTGTCTGATGTGCATTTGTCACTCTCTGGCCAGTGGAATCTGCAAAATACATATTTAGCAGCCTCTGCAGCCTAAACATGACATGGCAAAAGCAGGGGAAAACTTTTGAAGAACCTTAAGAAACAAACTTATTCTGCTATAACAGACTAAATAAATAGGGATTTTGTAACTTGAAAGTTGTAGCACACATTTCTAGTAGGTGTAGGGTACAACCTATAACCTTCGGAGCAGCACATTATAGCTGGCAAATGTCGTTATCTCTTGGAAAAGGAGAAAAGTAGACATCAGTAAAACATACTAGCTTCAAAGACATCCCTCAGGTTCAACGCTAGTGATCTCCAGCCCAAACTGGCCTGACACTTGGATTGCTATGCTAGACAGTAAGAGGAGTGAGTCTCCCTCCATCTCACTAGCTAGCAACTTCCAAGTGCATGCTCTGAATAGCAGGGAGTGATACAATCAGGAGAGTTTTTTCTTAGGCTTCAGAAGAAAATGGAAGGTTCACTCTTTGCTAGGCATCACCTGAGTCAGCATAAAGAGGACTAAGGCAACAGTTCAATTTACTTAGGATGAGCATTCATCTGGAAAAGGACCTTCGCAGACTTTAGGACTATCTCAAGCACAGGCTCCAGAGCAGAAGGTCAAGTGTTTGAAATATCTTCTGAACAGAGGTGGTTCAGGCACTGTGAACAGTTGGGGTGACTATTTTTTTAATGAGATTTCCACCATAACAAGCAGGATGACTATGCTGTTCTCAGTCACCTGTCCAATTAGTGGGGATCCCACACTCCTTGAAACTTGATCTTGACAGATTGCGATCTTTAACAGCAATTTAGGGTCGGGCTTGTTTCCTTTTTAGGTGTTAACTACCGAACACCTCAGCACAGACCAGAAGTCACACATAGCCAGTATGAGTGACTTAGCCAGTGATGCTCTGTTCCAGACAATAGCAATAGTTTGTGACTCCTGCTCTTTATATAAGTCACATAAACTGTGTGTCACATGACAGAACATGTGACTTTCTTGACTCGAATTTTTGTGAAGCCTGGCCTCCAAGCCAGGTTCCTCCCTCCTGAACCCATTTTGCTATAAGGTGTAGCTGGACAGTGGTGTAAGCCTACCAGTTCATCTGCGCAGAGCTGCCAGCAGTCAAGCCTACAACAAGCAATTAGGGTGTGTGACAGCTGCTGGGAGAGCGTAGTCATGAGCGCCACAAGGATTTGTGTGCTGGGTGCCTTGAAGCACCACGCAGTGTGCACTGGGGATGTACTTAGCAAGATCTAAGGACCTGTAATGTGGATGGAGAAGCAGATCTCAAGCAGAGCGGTGATCACCTAAGAAGTAATATCACAAAGCACTGTAGAAATAGCAAGGAAGAATTCACATGTGGTACTTCTTCATCTGCAAGGGAGCATGCCAGCGCTACTCTGCTAGGGTCAGAGAGCCTTTTTATTTAGGACGGAGTTTTGTAATGCAAGCGTTGAGAGTTCTTACTTCTAGGATACCAGACCACGATGTGAAATGAGGAAGTTTCAAGGCATAACAATTGCTGACATGTAAAAAGTCCATATTTGGACTGCAGACCAAAAAGAGTTGGTTGAGAAATTTCAAGTGTATGTTTGGGACTGACTGTCACTGAAAATATGTTCTGAGTTACAGTATAAAAGAGATGAGGCAAAATTCCTGGAAGGGATTTCACTCATCTCTGTTTATTTCATGCAGGAATTGGTTATTCCACACTCCTCCTTAGACACATGATAGCTTTCTCCCTTTATTTGTCTTCCCCAGGGACAGTGAGCAGCTGAGGATCATCTGTGAGGACAATAAGTATGACTTAAAACTGCAGGAGATTCAGAACACGAAGGAAATCCTCGTAATCAAACCAGTATGATCCTCCCCTGGGATGTAGCTGTGGGCAGGCAGACTGGGACGATGGTGAGAAGCAGAGGTGCACATCGGCATATTCTGTCATCCATTCCACCTCGGACAGTGACCCATCATTTTCACAGTTTCCTGGTTTCCCATGTTGCAAGTGGTTGCTTTGTGTGCTTTACCTGTACTTGCTCTGATGGTGTGACCTACTGTGTTCCCTAAGGGGAGGAGATCCTGGTCAAATGTAATTTTAAGACATTGGATCAGTCGGGGATTACTTTTGTAAGTTTGTTTTTCTACCTACAAATCTTCCATTGCTTTTAAAAATAGTTTATCACCCTTAAAATGTTTTGGACAGATGTGTCTCTCTTCCCCAAGCAAATACAGCCCTGGTAAAAGCCTCTTGTATCAGACACGGTATCATAGACATACTGATGCATACTAGATCTATCTTTCATCTAATACCATACAAGCTAACTTTGTCCAAAACAACAAGTGTAAATAGCAAAACTTGCATCTGAACTGGTTTTCAATCACTGAACACCTGGGTTTAGTGGATAGGCAGAAGTGAAATACAGAAACTGATGTAATCTAGCAGCTGGATATGGTCTGCACTTCTCAAAATATATAGACATTCTTTTTAGTTCTTCTTATTTGGACCAGACATTATTTTTGCAGAACTACACACATAAACAATTATGTCATACTCATAATTTCTTTTAGAGCATATGCCATGCCGAGGAGTTAATGACGTTATTGCACTTAGAAATGTGCACAAGAAACGGAGATTCAACCTACAGAGTATTACAGAGTTTCTATTCACAGAGAGCAACACTGTTTGATTTGGTTGGGTGCATTCCAAAAGCACGGATCAACTGAAAAATTCTGATTTGGATGTCGCACTCAATTAATTCCCTGAATGTTTTAGTTGAACTTTCTTAAGTTTTAGATTTCAGGGCCTTGTAGATTGAAATAAAAACATGGTAATTTCTCCGAAGGACAAAATAAGTAGATTCAGGTTATAAAACCACAGAGCCACCTATTTATCAGATTAACATGAGGATATTTTGATTCTCAAACTGACTAATAAATTAATTCTTCTTTTTCCTTTCACCAGACAGGATCTGCATGAGCTGTGAACAAGAGTGCCTTCCTGAGGAGAAATAATCTCCTCGTTGTGTCTCAGCAGACCTCTGAGTCATCCTTGCATCTTTGCAGAGTGGGTCAAGCACCATGAATGAGATGTGTCTCATATTCCTCTGCTACTACCCCCGTAACAACATCTCCAGTTGTATGGGCTACCCTGACACTTTGCATGTTGCACACGTACTCAAGCAGGAGGTCTCAGAGTGAGTCCAGAGTCAACATGTTTCTGGAAGTAGCAGAGCAAAATGTAGCTATGAAGAATGGAAAATGGAACAGATAATGAAAATGAAATGTTGTTGGTAGGGAAGAAAGAGCCATGTACCTGGATCTGAGAAGTTGAAGTCCCTTGTTGCAGGAGTCAGCTGTGATACTTCAACAGTTTCTTTTAACTTATCCTTTTTTCTTCTCCCTCCCCTTTGACACCTGTCCACTCCTTCCCTCCCCTTATCTTCTCATTGTTGTCTTCACCTCCCTATTACCCCTTACTCTTTACCAAGTGCAGCGGAAGGAATGATGGCCATGGACTTTGTTGACCGGGACAATGATACTGTCAAAACTGCAGAGAGGCAGCCAAGGAGGCAGATCAAGCAGTCATGATTAAAACTATTGATGTAAGTTGCCCTTCTGAGCAATTTGTGGGTGAGGAGATGGACTTGGCTATCTCTCTTCCAAGAGTAAAGCACAGTTGAGAGATAGAGCCAACATATAACATCTTGGGTAACACCAGCTATTCATAGCTTATCCTTGGCTACAGGAACTGAAAGGGATTGCTTGAATCATGAATTTCTGTCTCTTAGGCTGCAATTGCAAGTAACTGTCCAAGACATACTTAGTCATCACTTAACTTTGAACTAAAAAAGCTAGAAATTCTTCTCCAAAGAGAAAAAACACTCTCGTATCTTGGTAATGCCTAGGCGGTGCCTAGGCGGTGCTGCCATGGCAGGACATTTTTTGACAGAATGAGCAATTAAGTAGTGCTGAAGGTCCCTCAGACAACATGAATAGAAAGGAAGTTAGAATGCTCCAGAAAATCCACATACATGGACCTTCCTGGCTCTTACTTATCTGACTGCATTTCAGTGCATCAGTCTGGTAGCTACTTATCTTACAGACAGATTCGGGGGGGAGAAAATCCTCTTAAATTGAGAAATGATCAAACCCCCATCTTCTCCTCTCTAAGACAGCTTCTCTGCTGTCAGAAGGGAGACTCATGTTGTGGCTTTCTCTGAGACAGCTAGTTATGAATCCAGACAGCAAGAAAACTACTAAAATGCATCTAAAACTTGCAGCGTTATGCCAGAGTCTTGTGGTTCCCAACTTAAAACCAGATCATTTAATTTTATTTTTCCCTCTTTCCTTCTATCCCCAGGAACTCCAGCGAAATGAGAGTGGTCTAATCAGAGACATCAATATTCCAGAGCGGGCTGCCTGTCACAATATTTCTGAACAACTTGCACTGTCAAACCTAAGGGCCGCTGCAAGCCTCCGTTTAACCACAGTATGTGCTTCTGAATCATCAACCGCCAAAGAAACTGCTTCACTTCCTCTTCTTTCTCTCACACAGCTGATGTTTGCTTGGCTTATCTTGGCCTCTGAGTATGGGAAGTGAGGGGCAGAACACCAAAACAGACTGCTGGCCCTTTGAAGAAGTCTCTGTAATTACCACTTGGTACTGGGGTATTCCAGATTAGATGATCCTGAATATGAGAGGATATTGCATAATTGAAAATTGTCTCCCTTTGGAAGGAATAGGTTCAATGGGCATTGGCATCTATTTTATTTTCATAAGAATTAATTTATAGTTGCCTGTTCTAAATCAGAAGCGCAATGTACTATAATGCAGTAAAGACAGGAATACAGTCATGTCTTCAGTAGTGACTGCTTAATTATTAAATCCAGAGCATTCATAGATGCTAAACCACCTACAACATGTATTTGCTCGCTGGCACTTCATTAATCATTAATCATTATCTAGTTTCAAGCTAGCTACATATTCCCTATACTTAGGTCAGCACAGAAAACTAGGCACTATAGTTATTAAATAACGTGACAGACTCTATAACTAGTCCTGGTATATTCATCAAAGACTGCATGGCAAGGAATTTCCCTGCTGATTGCCAAGTAATAATGAGGCAATTACTTAGTGTTTGCTATAAAATAGACCTTCTACACAGTTGTATAGAAATCCAATGAATTTGAGTTTTACAAAAGCTAAACCATCTGTCGTTCTCTTTTCTTCTATGTTTCCCCAATAAATACGTGGGAATTAGAAGAGAAAATCTGATGATAGTTATGTCCTTTGTCACCATACTGACTCTTCTAAATTTCAAATTTCATACTGGCACTTTTCAAAAAATTATCTCCCCACCTTCCCCAAGGCAGGACCTCTGCTTATTTTAACAATACCCTCAGACGTTAAAAGCAAGCATCACAAAAAAGAGTGCTTAGGACAGAAAAAAAAAAATTGCCTTCAAGTCAAGCTCTAGAAAAGAACCCATGAAATCTCAAGAGAATCATTCAAACATTCAGAGCTGTTTCCCAAATAAAACATACATTAGGGGATAGGACAAGGGACAATGGGTGTAAGCTAGAACACAGGAGGTTCCACTTAAATATGAGAAAAAACTTCTTTACAGTGAGGATGATAGAGCAGTGGAACAGGCTGCCCAGGGGGGTTGTGGAGTCTCCTTCTCTGGAGATGTTTAAAACTGGACTGAATAAGTCCCTGTGCTACTTGATCTAGGTGATCCTGCTCCAGCTGGGGGATTGGACTAGACGATCTTTCGAGGTCCCTTCCAATCCCTAACATTGTGATTCTGTGATTACTGAGATTACTGTACTATGCTTAGTAACATGATCTTAATTCTCACTAAAAATTTTCTTTTTCAGGTTCCTAGGGGAATATATCACGTTCCTTCTTACTTACAGCGTAGCAAAATCACAGCAAGGCTGATAGTACTGAGACATTCAACCTCACTTGGAATAGACTAGACTAGACTAGAAAGTTACAATTGGAAGGGATCTACAATGATCATCTAATCAACTGCCTGACCACTTCAGGGCTCACTAAAAGCTGAAGCATGTTGTTAAATGCTTTGCCTAAATGCCTGGGAGCCGGGCTTCAACCAGCTCTCTAGGAAGCCTGTTCCAGTGTTTGACCACTCTCTCAGCAAAGAAATGTTTCTTAATGACCAGTCTAAACCTCACATGATACATCTTTGATCAGTTTCCATGCATCCTATCACTGGATACCAAGAAGAAGAGATCCTCCCTCTCCATTTTCCTCCTTAGGAAGCTGTAGAGAGCGATGAGATTGCCCCTCAGTCTCCTCTTCAAACTAGACAAACCCAGAATCCTTAGCCACTGCTCACAGGTCATTCCTCCAGCCTTTTCATCAGCTTTGTTGCACTCCTCTGGATATGTTCAATGACCTTAGCATCCTTCTTAAATTGGGGGGCCCTTGGCTAGTTTTAGCTGGATAGATTTAACTTTCCTCATAGTATCTAGTATGGGCAGTGTTTTGTATTTGTGCTGAAAACAGTTTTGATAGCACACGGATGTTTTTGTTATTGCTGAGCAGTGCTCACACAGAGCCAAGGCCTCATCTGTTTCTCGCCCCACTCCACCCACCAGTGAGTAGGCTGGGGGTGCACAAGAAGCTGGGAGGGGACACAGTTGGGACACCTGACTCCAACTGACCAGAGGTATATTCCATTACATATGATGTCATGGTCAGCATATAAAGCTAGGGGAAGAACAAGGAAGGCGGGAGACATTTTGAGTTATGGCATTTGCCTTGCCTAGTAACTGTTATATACGATGGAGCCCGGCTTCCCTGGAGGTGGCTGAACACCTGCCTGACCATGCCCATAGGAAGTAGTGAATTAATTCCTTGGTTTGCTTTGCTTATGCATGCAGCTTTTGCTGTACCTATGACCCATGACTTTTCTCACTTACACCCTTTCAGTTCTCTCCTTCATATCCCACCAGATGGGGGAGTGAGTAAGCAGCTGTGTGGAGGTTAATTGCCAGCAGGAATTAAACCATGACAGGGTAAGGACAGCACACAGTTCTCAAGGTGAGGTCACACCAGTGCTGAATACAGCAGGATAATCTTGTCTTTTGACAGGCTGGTGATGCTGTGTTTGATGCACCCCAGAATGTGGTTTGCCTTCTTGGCTGCCAGGACACACTGCTGGCTCATATTGAGCCTGCTGCCAACCAGCAGATCAGGCTGAGTGATCAGGCTTCTCCTGCAGGTTACGTGGGCCATCAGAGCAAAACCTAAATCTGGCATTTTCCATTAGTAAATATTCCTATGAGCTAGGATATTTCCTCCAACAGTGATTCACAGCACAGTGTCCACATAGCAGCTACCTCCTACTCTGTGAAAGTATTAGTCATGAGGGAATTAAAGACATGGAAAGTATAGGGCTTTCTAGTTGCTGCCTTTGTGTATAATTCACCCTTAACCCTTCCCAAAACAGGACGGACCAATCCCACTTCATGAATCCCTACTTGCCATCAGAAGTCACCCACGGAGGGGAAGAACATGTTTCTGAGCTGCACAAAGCCCATGTTCCTCAGGACACAACAAGTCAGCTTGGTTCTGGTTTAGGAGAGCCACAGACACATGTCAGAATCCAAAGTGTAGCAGAGTCCTGTTTCAGCAGCAGAGTACATTTCCCTATGGATCAGAGGCAAATATATCATGCTTTCAGATGTCTACTTTTGCGAGTGCTGCTTTCTGAACTCTGCAGGGCTGCTCCTGGTAATGTGTCATGAGTCCATTCTGAGAGCTTCACTCTACTTTCTGGAGTTGATATATGAATCTCCGTACTTTTCTTATTTCCATCTCCTATAATAAAGCTTCTCTTTTCACAATACAAAGGCAGGGTGGGGGACAGGGTGTCAAGGTTCGGAAACTCAAAATACCACTAATGTCAGAACCAGTTCCTGACAAAGCCACAACCTTACATTTCACACTCGACTATCAAAAGATCAATTATAAGCAGGCTGCTCTTCTCATGACAAGTTTCTGTATGACAGAAAGACGAAAGAACTTCCTCCTGAAGGTTAGAGAGGGGCGGGAGCTATGAGTTGTCCTCAGCCCAGAGTAACATTTTAAAAAAAGCAGTGAGAGCAAAAAGAGAGAAGGGGGAGCAAGAATGTCAGAGACTCTCATTTATGCTGACTTGAACTTGACTGAATCATCCAGGCCCAGACTACAGAAGATCACTGATGTCCAAGGTAGGTTAATCAATCTGCACTAAGCTTTCTTTGTATTCTTCAGCCTTCCTCCCACATGTTTAGAATGAGTGCTGGGGAGTGCTAAAGCCTCAAAAAGGACAAAGGAAATGTGAGGTCCAGTGTTGTGAGAAATGCACAGATGGGATGTTCATAGTGGGTTTTTACCAAAAAAGGGGGATTGTTGTAAGGTCTAATTTTCATTTGTTGAGGTGCAACTGTGAGGGAGTTTCTTGTGTGATATTGAGCAGTTTCTATAAATTTAGGAGATTATTCCACAGCTGAATGGAAATTGGTCCTGAACCAGGTGTGTCCTCACGCGGCAGACTCTGACCAGGACATTGAGTGCCTAATGTTCCTTTTGTTTGAAGCTGTCTCACATGTAGCATGTTTCTGCTGCCTGACCATAGTAAGCATTGCTTCAGGGTTTTTTCCTCCTGCTTTTGGCTGTACAAACTACTTGTTTAATAAATCAAACATAAAATGTTTCATGGACAGATTTAGTTTCATTTAGTATAAACGTCTTTGCCAATTTCTAACCTAAAATTCATCTTTCTTCAATGTACTAAGAATTATTACATAAACTTTTTCACTAGTTTTGCTACATCTGCATAAAACTGCATCCTAAAATAGAAGACTTCATCAACTTTGTGTTTAATTTTCTGTTTTCTTTCCTTTCTTTTTAACCTTATTGTCTCTTTGACAGAAATAGCGGTTTCTATTTCTTGCCATCTTGTGCTTCTCTTTTGCATAAAGTGTGATCCCTTGGCATCTATTTTGAAGTGGCTGGAGTTTCTAATGCCCCAAGAAACAGTGTTTATACGACCTCTTTCAACATATTACTTCACAGCTAAATTGACAGGCATCCACAATAGATGCCACCTGATTAAAAGTTCAGTTTTCCTTATAATTTAATTCACGTACACCTACTCAAAGTTTTTATACAGTTTTCATACCATTTTTATGTTTCTCTGCTTGTTTCTTTCTGGAAAGCTCCTGTCAGTTCTTTTCATCCATATGTTCACTTAATTTATGCACAGCATTTCCCAGTAATTACATGTTTCTTACAGAAAAGGTCTCAAACATTGGTTTTGTCTTTGCTTTTTCCTCCAGTTTGCTGTTCCCTCTCTAATAGTGGATTCCCTGGATCAAATGCAGTGGTCACAAATTAATGAGATTAATTCCATTAGCCAGAATAAATGCACTTAAACTCATAGAAGACATTAATTCTGTATTGTGATAGAAACAAAGGGGCTTGATGCTGTGGCTCAGGATGACTTTAAATGTTCTATAAAATTGCGACACTGTTATTTCTTACTTTCTACCCCCTTTTTATGCGTTCCTGCCCTTCCTTCCTTCCCCACATGGTTTCTTTCATACTCATTGATATTTATTATCTTATTATGTTAGAATAGATTTCATTTTCCCACCATCTTATCATTAATCTAGCATGATCTGAAGTTTTCAAGTCTGCTTCGATGTTGTAGTCACTCTCACCAGTCGCATACATGTCTTGAATAAGACAATTAGACAACCTTAGACATTTTTATTTGCTTCTGTTGAGTTAAAATGTGTGTGCATGTACCCATGTCTCTTCTGTTATTGTCTGCACTGAACATAAACCAGATCTGTTTCTGCCTATAGCAAGTCCCTTAAGGGGTTAATGCAATGGGCAAAAATATTATTTGGTTATAGTTAAACACAGTCACATAAATCAGCTGCTGTCATTTATCTAGTGTTTCTCATTATTTCAGTCATTTTTGTTCCATTTAAGTTGTTTCTCAAGTTTCTTTGTTGTATTTTTCCTCTTTTTAGATTCTACATATGTAGAAGTGAAAGTGCAGTCCCTAGACACAAGTGCTGCAGCTAGCTACACATCGCCTGGTGAGTTTTTAGTTGTCTGCTAAATTAATATGAATTTAAAAAATGAGAGAAGAGGCTGTTTCTTATTTTCCAAAATTGCAGTGATATAAAACCATATGGGAGACAGAAAAATACAGTTGTCCACATTACACAGCCAGAGCAGGTGACAACTGATATGCAACTAAACACTTGCTGGATTCACTGGTACAGGAACACAAGGATATTCTGGGCCAGACCAAGAAACCCTCTAGCCTTGCCTCCTGTCTGCAACAGCGAGTATAGGTGAACGATTAGAGATGGTAAGAAGAGGGTAGGCATATATGACAGTTTCCCATAATACTTTCAAATGCAAATATCCACTCAGGGACTTCTTGAGACAGACGTGTTTCTATTTATGAACCTTCAGTGGATTTGCCTTCTACAAACTTGCCCAATCTCCCCTTGGTTCTATATACAGCCGTGATTTCTATAACATCCTTTGCTAAAGGAATCTACAGCTCTTTTAAACACCACACAAAAAACCAGCTGCATTTTTAAACTCTGAACTGGCCTCCTATTATTTTCCACTGATGTTCGCTGAAAGAGGTAGTAAGGAGATAAACACTATTGAAGGTCTCTGTGACACATAGGATTTTTTTATTACTCTGACATAGCTTCTTAGTCATCTCTTTTCCATACTGCAGAAGCCTAGTCTACACTGTCCTTTATTGCTTCTCTTCTATGAACATTTTCCTATATACTTTTTGAAATAGGGGTA
>WEIS01007749.1:5766-20323 GCA_013389965.1 Todus mexicanus | reverse complement strand
CTTTTTTAATCAACCAGAAGTTTTCACTTTCAGCTGACTTGAATTAAAGTTGCCTATTTGAAAGAATCTACAAAACTTAGTGAGAAAATCTGAAGTTTTATATTTGAAACAAACTGTAGCTACCATCTTTTCACTTTCCAAGTCAATTGCATGCCTTTGCCCTCAGTCTTTTTATTGGCTCCATCAGCTAGAAAACCTTTTCAGCAGTACCCAAATTCCTCTACATCTCTCCATTTCTAGACCTTCTGCTGAAACATCCCAATCAATGTTTTCTGGACCTCTCTAAATAAATGTATTTTTTGTACCCCTCAATAAAGAGAACATAAAATTACCCTAAAGCAATCTTCTGCTGTCCCATGCTTAACCAGGCAGTTCCACTCCTCTTCCTTCTCATTGTTCCCTTATCTTTGGGAATATCTCTCTAATGTCAAAGTGAACTGATATTTTAGTGGTTGGGGTGTGCCTGAAGGTCTGCAGCATTGACATCTTCAGAATGGTATTGGCAGGGACCATTGCATGAGGAATAACAGAAATAAAGTTGATATGAGAAAAGAGGAAAAGGGATTTTTTCATTACTTAATAACTAGTTGGAAAAGGAGCCCAAGACTGGAAATAAATTATTAGCTTAAGGAGAGGGAAATTAGCAGAGGGATCTATGCTGAGATTTTTGTTTCTTGCTATATTCATAAATGACCTGGAAAAGCAATGGCATACAGCAAAGACAAGGGTTTTGCTTATACAAAATTATTTAAGATATGTAACATGAAATATAAAGATGACTGACTACAAGAAATGGTAGATCACAAAGTGCAGAGTGATTAGGGGATAAAATATCAGGTAAATCTGGCATCCACAAGTGCAAAATCATGTACATAGGAATAATAAGGATTATTGTTGCTTTCTTTGCAATGAAATCTAAGTTAATTGCTACCACTTTCAAAAGATAATCTCCTGGGAATATCAGTCTGTGCTGGTGGTGGTCATATAGAGCATCAAATACAGCTGTGAGTGGTTTGTCTACTGACAGTGCTGGCTGGACTCTAGCAGGTGATCGCAGCTGCTTTGGTCCATGAATCATGAGATTATTTTTTTAAAAAAATTAAAATACGTATTTTCATAACTATGCCTTCACTGGTTTTGGCATCATAATGTAGCAGATAAAGCTTTTGCCTGATGCTGCTCAGCTGGCTCTGACAGAATGCTCTCCTTGCAGGCTGTCATGGAAGTTCAGAACCTGAGACCGTCCTACTGGAAATTTCTTCTACGACTAACAAAGGGCAGGTATGTAATCGGGGGTATGTTATGGCTTGTCTAAACATGTCATTGGTCACATTCATCTTTCTATGTGATTTGCTGCCAACAGCAGAACTGTAGGAGTACATGCGGACTAATTTCCTGTGTATTTACTTTGCTTTTCAAGTGATTTCCAGTCCACTTGAAGTTCTTTGCTGCTGAAGTGACACTGTTAGGTTTAGACTAATGACAGGAGCAGACTTAATTCTGGTTGCCTATTTAGCAGATGAGTGTTTTACTTGAAAGCTTTCTTACCTTTATTTCACTTGAAGGGTGGAATGTTTTCAGATTTCAGCAGAATATGAAGAAGCTAGTGAAGAGCTATACAGACTGATGCACTTGGTGCGTAAAGTGATCGACAACATGGTATTAGTACATATTTAAACATGTTACTAGAAGTGTCAAAGTATTTCCTAAGAACATTGGAAGATTCAGTAGTTTTTTATAGGACATCTATTTCAGGTGGGAACTTTTTTTCTCAGAAAACTAATGAAAAGTTTTTTCTGCTTATAACCATAAATTTACACTGTGATATCTTACTGGATATTTTTTCTCTTATTTGCTGCCTGGATGTAAAATGTTTACCTTTTAAAAAAGATTTTGCTCTAATTGATTTATAAAAATACAGTTTAGTGAAGTGTACGCTGTTATACTGATGTAGTATTTGGCAGAAACAAGGCATCTAAATCTTAACGTTGATCAGTTTATGAATGGAATTATGAAAGGTGAGGCTTGTCATGGCAGTGAGCTCTACAAACTATAAAAATAGAAATGAAATCACAGACCAGTCCCTGAGGCATGTGGAACCTATACTCCTCATGGCACAGTACACTCTTAGCTGGACGTGAGGTGACCAAATACATTGCAAGGCATAGTGGGAGGCTTTCCTTGGGGTGCCTGAAGGTGATCTGCAGGCAACCACTGAGGCTGAATAAACATGATACAGGTGATGATGTCAGTGCAGATGTCCAATTTTGTCTACATTTTTCCATCTTTTGCTAGTCCTGAGATTGCTTTAGTTGAAAGAGAGGAGGGAAAAGAAATTATATTCTGCTCATTTATTTTATCTGAGGTAAATCTTTGTAATAGTAATTTTGACACTCTCTCCTTAGAGCCAGATTTTTCTGACATTTCCTACGTCTTTCACTCAACAATTTCAAAGACTGAAGAGTTGGAAAAAGATTGTAACACCCATAAAATTTTTGTCCACACTTGGGCAGGCATGGCCAGAGCTTATGAGGCTGAGTGATAAAGAGCAGTAGCATATTTTGGATTTAGTTTTTTCTGTGAAGTTAAAAGTAGAAGGGGACTCTCTGCTTTCCACTTCTCCCCAGGTTGTGTAATATAAAGTATATCTACACAAAGCACTATTAAATCAGATTTGTCAATTTATTTATTTTTTAAAAAAAACTTTATTGCCCAAGATGAAAAAACTTGTAGTCTCTGAACAGTGCAGGCTGAAGCCTGTATTTCAAAGATTTGGATAGTCTTTCATGTACTAAAGTAATTTTAATAGTGTTATTAAAAAATAATTATTTTTTTTTCAAAAGTAAATGGATAACGTGTTCAGTCTGTCATGTCTCTTCTTTTTCAGATTTGCTCTCATGAACAGGAAAGTTTTAGATGTATTTGGTACTGAAGCATCGAAGAACTTCAAGGGTTTCACACCTAAGCTTGACCCAAGATACACAGTGGTACCACCAGAGCTACCGCTGGAGCTGTCTTGAAAACAATAGTATATCTCGTCATTGAATGTGATCAACGTTTTGTCCTGAAAAGTTAATTAACTTAACAGTCATATGTGTGGAGGAGGCCTTGGGCTCCACTTCAGTATTATTTCAATGAGAAATGCTTTTTACCAATCAAAAATACTGAAGCTTTGCAGAAAGATGTGGCTTAGTGATTAAGCCCCTTTCATATACAGAAAATATTTCTGGATTGCTGTAGTTGGTTGACTGTATGGTAGATTCCTGAATGAAATAAACAGATGAGTAATATATTTAGAGAAGAGAAGTAAAACGTAAACATGCATAATAATTTCAAAAATTCTGTAGTTCATACCAATAGAATATTTCTTGGTAAAACTAAAAGTAATTCTTAATTTACAGAGGAAGACAAGTGGCATAGTTTAGGTTCAAAATTCTACCTGATCTTAAAACTATTGCAGTCGGTTGAAAATACCTCCTTGGTTTTCTAAATTGCGTCACTGATTTATCCCGAAAAGAGCCACCACGCACTCATTATTTAAAACTACAGTGGTTTTACACAGCTATGGTTGCAAAAGAAGGCGTTCCTTAGGAAAAGAAAATGCGTGTTAATTCAGAAATCACATTCCAGGGCTGTAAATCCCACTGACGATACGGATAACAGACAGGGAAAATAAGGCAGCAGTACCAGCGTCTGCTGCGCCGTGAGGAGCTGCGGGGTGTGGTGCTCAGTATCTGCCAAGTGGAAAATGACAAAACCAGCAGAGGAAGGAATGAAACGTTCCAGCCTCTGAGATGGTGCTGGAAACAGCAGACAGTTACAAAAATAAAAAAGCCAAGAACAAAACAACAACAACAAAAAATCTGCCCCAAAATACACTGAAATTAAATGTTTATTTTTAAAGGGCTTGACATTGTCGCTTTAGATGGCATAAGGTTGTTTGTCAGGCTGCAACGCCAGCCAGCATTTCCAGTGTTCTTTAAAAGAGAATTCTCCCCTGAGGTTAGACTGTTACAAAAGAAGAGTTTTGATGATTGTATTAATAGTATTTTTTCCTTGTACTTGGTGAAGAGTGATTTTCCATCAGTCCATCAGGCAGTCACAACTGGGACAGTTACATTCAATTTGATGTGATACTCAAGGCAAATAACTACATGCATAAATTCCATCTCATTTCTACCCTGCGTATTTGTGCAGATAATAGTCAGTGATCTAAAGTGAGACCTTGACATGCTAATGGCTTTTTTTGCCTTTTTTTTTTTATCGTTAGAATCCATTCAGGTGATGCTGAATGGTGTTTGTTACCCTAGAACTTAATGAAAAGATGAACTATATTCACATTCAACTGAAAAGAGATGAGGTGAGCCAGGGAATGGAAATTGCAGTAGGCTGCATGTATTTTACAAAGAAAAAAGAGAAAGAAATAAGTGTTTTATTGGAAGTCTTTGTCAGATAGTATGAAATGGATTAATTAATAGAATCTTTGTCTAGTAACACTGTAATCCTACCCCAGCTTTGAGCATATTTTAATTTCCTTTAGCTCAATTTCTTATTGCCGAATATGCGGCAATTTTTATCAGATTTACAAAGATGTCATTGAAATTGTACCAGTCTGTGCACAAAATCTGCTTCATCAGCTACTGTAACAGGGGATGCCTTATCACTGTTACTAAAGGTGCTTCATCCTGTAAAAACAGTGGTCGTCCAAGTTAGTGTGAATACAGTTCTGCAAGCTAGTCTGTATGCAATATTTTATTGCTTGAAATATATATTAAAATTCCTCAAAAGGAAATAAAAGTTAATTGAACAGGAACTTTAAAAGGATCGTAAAAAGTTTGTAGTGTTTTTCCACTGGAATATGGTCTAAAATACTTGGCCTTGTAAAGTCTGAGAAGTTATATATTTTAGGTAATATTTTAGAACTTACACGCTATATTATGAATATTTCCTAGTGTACCTATACACCATTCTCAAACTTCAAGATATTTTACAGATGGATTCATTTTCTCTACTGGAATGACAATTGTGATTGTTTCTCTGTCTGAGTTTAAAAACCCACAAGTACTACATCTCAGCAGCTAAACAACAGGATTTTTCTGTTTTCTTGCTTCCAAAATTTGCAGTTCTAGTTTTGAGTTATTGTCATGTAATATAAAAGAAATTAAAAGTTTTTAAATTATTTTTATTCAAATCAATTATATGTAAGATAAAAAAAAATAAAGTCCTAATGTTTTTCCCAATAATAAACAGTTGCTGCTTGAAAAAAATGACTTTTTGTCTGTGTCGTTAATAAGCCACTTGGAGTCATCCGTGAAGTAAGAGTGATAAAGGAGCACCAGGTTGTGTGACAGAGCATTGCAAATGTACATATTTGTTACAAAAGTAAGTCCTCACACCGTGTAAGGGAAGAGGTTGTGCCAGAGCAGTTCAACTGACAGCTTCAGTTCTGTGATTGCACAGTATGGGTTGACATTATTTAATGTTTCTTTTTTAAACAGAGAAAGCCACATAACCAGCTCTGAAGGCACTGAAAAGCTGCATGCCTCCAGCTCTCCTTGCCTTGTGGGTGGACAGTTGGGCCTCATGTGACTGAAGTGGCAGCATTTCCTACCACCTGATGTGGCACGGGTGTTTATTTTTTTGATCATATGATGGATATCTGTTAGATCACAACAAACGTCTTACAAAAGAAGTTGGTTTTGCAAAGAGGAATGAATACAGGGAGAGGAGGCTTGCTCAGGACATGGTAGGAAGTGGTGGATCAAGCTGAAATACCAGAGTTCTCTCGGATAGAGGTTTGGCAGTCCTTAGGGAGGCTGTACAGAAAGACTGTGCTTGGCTCCCTGCAGGCATCTCAGGAGGGTGTACCAAAAGCAGCTGCTTCACCCATGGTCCCAGGAGTCAGGAGCAAATAAACCTGTGGCAGGCAATTATTTCACCTATCCTTGAGGTTGTTTGCATGCATGGGGAGTTCACTGCTATCCTTACTAGTCCTACCACACTGCCCTTCCTGTACATCTCACTCTGTGGCTGTAGTCCACATCTTACACCCAGACTCCTGTTCTCACTGTGTCAGATTACAGCCTTTTGTGTCAGTTCCTCACCCATCTTAGTCCTTCATCCCTCCCTCCCCTCTACCCAGCCTAGTTTCAGCTGTCCCCTGTCCTCCCTTTGGCCTTAAAAGCCCCATTTGCAGCCCTTGGGTGCCTCCTTTTGCTTCTCCTTCAGAACTGCTCCTTCATTGGGCATCCAGGGGCATGCTGCTCCTGCCTGAGGGAGCAGTCAGGCAGGGATGTTCTGCTGTGCACCCCAGCATTTGTTACCACCCTTGGTTTTTGGTTGGCAGACCTGCTTTAGGAGCAGCAGAATTCATTGGTCCAGATCTAGAATTCTCCTCTCCTAAATCAGGATATTCTGGCCATGACTAAGATGTATGTGCAAAATCCCAAAGTGAAGCTTACAGTCATTCTTTCGTCTTTTATGATGGATTCTCATTAATATCCTGTGCCTCCCATCTTTCAGCTCATTTTCAGGCTTCATGAGATTGGTCCTTTTGGAGACCTTCATCACTCATTCCCAATCCTTCTTGGGGATGATGATGAAGGTGTTGATATCTGCCACTGAGATCCAGTAGAGGACAGGATATTTATTTTTTTGTGGAATGGTTTTAATTCTAGTACAAGGCAGAGATTAGTACGTATTTGCTGGGTACATGCTTGGTAGATACTTCCATCAAGGAGCACGTGAAGACATAGAAATTTCGAACTTTCAGAGAGCCAGCAATGAAAGCCAAGAATGCCTACAATGACCCATTTTTATTTTTAATAGATAATGCCATCTAACTTCAAGAGGAAGACGAATGAAACATCTGAACTTCTTCAGTGTGGATGGAGTGATTTCACTGCTGAAGGTAAAAGCTTGAGCTCCCTAGTCTTACACCTGGGTCTTCAGGAGAAACTCAGAAGCTCTGCTTTCTGCAGGTAACACCTCTCCAAGCAAGGCCGTTCTGAAAAAATACAAGTTTCTATTTTGTGGTCAAGAAGCTCCATATTCCTTATTTCTCAATGAGAAAGAGAACCAAGAAGCTCTCCATATTATGAACAACCTGTTCTCCTAGTAGCTCCCCACACCTCTCATACCAGACCTGGGATCCTTTTTTCCCAGCTGTCTTAAGTGGGACGTTTCTCAGAACCATCAATAAGGCTCTAAAATAATTTTCAGCAGACTTGTTGAGTTGTTCCCCTTCCTTTTACCTAGGCCACTGTGCTTTTGCATCTGTTTGAGGACATAGGAAGGGGTTCGTTTCAGATGCTTGGTGACATCCAGATAGAGGTCTGCTGTGGTCTGAGCTCAGCCCTATGCTTGGTGAGTTAAAAACTCAGGACAGCTTGTGTGAAAATGCTTCAATTTCCAACACTGCCAAAGGAAAATATTTCTGGACAAGTGGTCCTGGAGTGGCTGTGCACTGGCAAGACACAAAAAGACAAATCAATAAAATCAAGGGCGCTTAAACTGAGCTTTTACTTTGGTTAGGATTTTTTTTCCACATAACAAGAAATGAAGGCAGATCCCAGTCTCTCTACATCAGCATCAGGGCTCTGAATCCTTGCCATGATGCAGAAGAAACACAGAACCAGGGAGAGGGCGGTATGTACCAAAATGCACTTGAGGCCAGCAAAATCATTTTGGTGACCATAGCTTTATGCCTAAATACTGGTCTGAGGTTTCCATTCCCAGATTTGTGTTTTTAAGCAGTGAGCCCTTCGCCAAGTAGACGTGACATTTCCCTCGCTTCAACCCTTGTTCTGCACCCGGATGAATCCTACACTGGTGGGTACTTGCAAGTGACTCAGTTTGGGGGTACATGTCTCACTTCCACATGTCACCTTCTTGTACAAAAAAAATGTTTTCTCCCACTCCTTTGATACAATGGAAGAATTTGACACTTTCCTTCAAGCTACAGTTTCATGTTTTTTCTTATTACTTAGTAGAAGATCCTGAATGTTTTATTTATCCTGTAGATACACTTACAGTTAAATTTCAGGTAAGGATAATTTTTCCCTCATAAGTAGCCTAAAACTGGCATTGTGGATATACTGACAAAATCACCCAACACTTCTGCCTGCCTTTGGCCACGTTGAAATGGGATTGCTTCACTCAGGACACAGCACCCACCTTTTGCAGCTGATGGATTATCTCCCTCCATCTCCTTCAAACAGGACATTCATTTTACCATCAGGCTCCTTTGAATGTGGCATGCAAAACCATGAATTAGAACCCACTTTGATCTTAAGGACTTTTTTTTTTCCTGGCGCAGGCCAGCGAGTTTTCCGCTTGCTAATTAAAACAGAAAGCGGTCAGAGGAATTTTAAATATTAATGCCAAGGCTTTACCCAGGGTGGAAGAAGCTGGTTGAAAATGCAGGAGGACGATTAATCTTCTCACGCCGGTGAAATCCAATCGATGTTCTTTCCTGTCAGCTGCCACAACAGAGACATTAAAAAAAGCTGCTGTGGCTGCTTGGAGCAGGAGCTGATGGGACTGTTCCCAGGACTGCTTGAAGGTTACAGAAGGCCTGATCACACAGGGTCGGGGACAGAAGCAAGGGTTTTTTCTATGTTTTCCTAATATTTTAAAGAGTGAACACCTGCTTTCCCACTGCAGGCAGTGTAAGCTTGCAAGAGGGGGCAGATTGGGCTGGGGTGAACAAACTTGGTGTGAAAGTCCCACATTAAAGCTCTGCTGCTTGCACCATTTTGATACAAACATAGAAAGTTCTGAAAAACACAGAAATGTTGTTTTGTTCATTGTTTATTAGCTGTAAAATATATATATATATAAAAAGAAGAAAAATCAGACATTTGCAACTCAGGTGATTATTTTCACAAGTGAATTTCACATCTCAGACCATCTGGGATGCTCTTACATCTCCTTGATCATGAAAAGCCAATATCCTGTAAGCAATTAGAAACCAAGGCAAGAAGTGACCTCCTGGTTCACTCATGGCATCTTCCTGGTGGTGCCCAGAGCCAGGCGGTAGAGAACAATTCTCAGCTGACTGCACTGGCTCTACAGACGTGAGGTCTGGCCTCTTCTACAGCAACATGGGGGCAGGCACTCACCGTCTCCTCCACTGTAAGACCTGGCAGCACCAAACGAAGCTTAAACTTAAACTTAAGCAGATTTAAAACAAAATAAAAAAGAAGCTTCTGCTGTCCCCTTGACATGTAGCTTAGCTGGGAAGCTCCTTGCTGGTGACCATTTACAGGAGTTGAAGAAGTGACAAAAAGATCAGCTCTTAACTACACCCAAAGGCTTAATAAAGACAATGGCTCATATAATACAATGGTACGGACATTTGGACAAAAATCAGCTCCTAAGATAGCCTGGCCATAGGCCTGCTCAGCAGGACTGATGGGACACCATCAGCCTACTACAAACTCTCAGGCACTAGAGACATCAGCTCTTGTATCTGAGAGAGTGTGACCTGCAAGCAGTAAAATCTACTATTTCTCACCAGCTTGCTGAGGTATCCTCCAGGTGGGTATGTTTCCCCACCCTTAGAAGCTGCCCTGGCTGATGCTCGCAGTGCTCCTGGCTTATAGAGTCGTGGAGGGAAACCACGTGTATTTCCATCAGCCCCATCTCCAGTAGTTCCTCCCAAAAGGTGTTCCTGTCCCCGCACTTTTACCTGTTCCCTCAGTATGTTTCTGTTACCCAGTGCTCTGTGTCAGCCCCATTATGATGGGAATAATATTTTCCTAGGGATAAAGATGTCCTGGCCAGAGGTCTCCTATGGGACTGCACTTGTCTTCTGCACGGAGCTGATCTAGGCCCCTTGGCTTCAGCCCCAAGTTTATTATTAATGCATTTTTCCCCACTATCAGTCAAGGTAGGTCATTTGTCAGGGTGACTTGGAATGAGACTTTCGTGGTCATATTTGGAAGGAGGCTATGAAGCTCAGACACAGCTACTATTGGGTCTGCCAACCCAAATGTTCTACAACGGGTTATCAAATTTTGACATGATTGTATCTTCGAAGGCACACGGCTTATGATTTCCTAGCCAATAGAATAACAGGGGTGATGCAGAAATCCAGTTGGTTTTCTTCACAACAGTTCAGCCAAATCCTCTGCAGAGTCACATAGACAGCAAAGAGTTGTCCTGGAGATCAACTCTCTTAAGTCAGGTGTGTCAGTCCCACAGCTGCTAACTTCAGTGAAGTGTAAGGTCTGTCCCTGCTGTAGGCCCCCAAAGCAAAGCAGTGTTACTCATGCAGGGGGTATCAGGGAAGTGAACAATCTAGTATGTGACTTGATAACTCTACTGCATGCTCACAGGCTTACAAGGAGCAAAAGTCATCAACTTTAATACATGTTTTTCTGGATTAGACCAGCAGCAGAACACCTTCATCTGCCCACTCACAGTGTGCTGATATCAGGGCAGGAAACCAGCAGCACTCAAGAACAAACTCCAGATCATTAAGCCCAAGGCTACTCACCACTGCAGTCTTCCTCTGACATTTGGGAGTTTGTTTCTCAAGGAGTTGTTGGAGTCAACCAAGGACTGGGCTGATTAGATCAGTGCTAGTGAACTGGACTGTGCCAGACTCGCCACTGCTGTCTGAGACGTGCCCTTTGGTCTCTTGCAAATTGCAATTTGCAGCATGCAGAACAAAACCGCACTGATGAAAACCTCCCCCTTTGATAGGGCTCTTCACATGTTGGCCTGCCTGGAAACTTGGCTCTGTGCAATCTCCAATGATCAGTTGCTTTCTGAGCACAACCTTGGGCTTCACATTCTCTGCTTTGTAGCTCTGAGAAACAGAGGGAGCCTGAAAAACAGCATTTGCAGTGCTCCTGTAAGAAGCCATGTGCTGAAGTCTTGCTCACTGCAGCTGAAGTTTTTGCTCGCTTGTCTGTACCCTTTCACCCTCACTGTTCTCATTCAACCCCACAGTAACCTAGAGCAGCTGAATAGTATCTTCGTCCTTACTCCAGTACATGTAACATCCAAAGAGGGTCCAACTGGTGAGTTCACCCTGTTAGCTCAGCTGGGAACAGCAGCAGTGGGGCTGCCTTTCTCAGCTGGGGATGTGTTTGACTGTAATGCTGGCTTTGATCTCTACATAGACAGGGATGCTGGACAGGAATTACTGCTTGCTCCAGCAATCATAATACCACTCAGCATGGGATTAATTTTTGATTCCATGAATTACTTTGAAATCATTTTGCTTTAGTAAGTTGGGGTGAGAGGAGAATATTCTCACAGAGACGAGAATGAGACCAAATAAAACAACATATGTAGCAATGCAAAGTAATTTTCTGGGAGCCTAGGGGAGTGAGGGCCAGATTTTCAGTCTCTAACTCATCTCAGATCCTTAGACCAAACCTTCTTCTGAGCTCTTGATCTTTAATTTTTTTCTGTCCTGTAAGAGTGACCTTTTGCTTACTGTGTTGGGATATGTTGCCCAAGACTTGACTATTTAAGTGCTTTATGTCATCACATAGAAGAAAGATCTCCCTCCACTCCTGTCCTCTGTCTCTTGCAGTAGATGAGAGCATGGATTAGACTCCCAGACGGCTCAGGATCCTCATTCTGATTTCTGGTGCTTCAGTCTCAAATAATGATTCTCAGTATGTACCCCAGCTGCTGTTTAACTTGCCATTTGTGTACTATTTTCAGATGTGAACATCTCTAAGGACCTTCTGCGCCAACGTTTCTCTTGCACAGATATCCTTAGCTGTGATAGTGCTAGAGCAGCCTTCTGTCTCCCACATGTCCATGGGGATGTGGGTGTCCCTCTGCTAAGGCCAGACTTCTGAGGCACCCAGAAAACTGTCCAGAGGAAACAAGGTCTGGCCCATGCAAACTGCTGGACGTGTTCCAGGACCAGCTGGCTGTGTGTTGGTTGGTCCTGGCTCCAAGGACCTTGCTAACAATTTAGCACAGAGACCCTGCTTGTTCCTGGACCAACAACGTCTCCTGGCACTCTTCAGTTTATGGGTATGGATGCAGCATCAATGCATGGGGAGGGACAGAGTTTCCCTAACCCGCCAGCACTGCCACAGAACTGCTGCAGTGCTTGCTGCAGAGCAGAAGGCAGCGAGAAGAGCTCAGCAGAGAGGCATGGCCACCTTAGCCAGCAGATCTGCAAAGAGTTTGTTGTGATTTAGAAGGTTAAGTCCTGATGGGACCTGTCAAGGCAAGGTTTTGTCCCTTTGTTTTCACAGGAAGTTTCTGATTCCTAACCATCACTTACTGCTGTTGCAGGGGAGGAAAGTGAGTCACGGAGTTTCCTATTGGCCTGAGGAGATATGCAGGGAAATTACTTGCTAGGGACTCTGCCCAGACAGCCAAGCGCCTGGCAGAGAGGGAGAAATCGGGCAAAGAGCTCTCAGATTCATTAGCTTGGCTGCAAATTAATTGCCTGAACCAGTAATGGACATAAACACATTTCCCTTGTGGGCAATCATTCCAGGAGGGAGCAGTGCTGCTTTGTAAAGGGCTGGGATTAGACAGGGTGATACAGATTTTATGGCTCTAACCTCCGTAATTTACTACGTGTACAAAGCAGGGAAGGAAAACGGATGTGTGCAGAGCGAAGGTGGCTGTGCCCCTTTCCTCCCGCTCACCCCTCAGTCTGTTCGCTGGAAATGGCTGTGAATTCACTGGGAAGTTCACAAGCTTACATGTATTTCGCTAACAGAGCCATGCTAACCGTGGTTCCCACTGCACATAAGCTGCAGAGAACAGCAGCCAACATGTCTCAGGCAGGGCCACCCACGGGGACTGCTGCCATAGGTGTCCTGGGGCAGGAGATGCACCTCTGCCTTCCCTCCTTGGCCAGAGAGGACCTTCCCTCATTTTCCAGACGCATATCTGCAGCCTGTGAAGGATATACTGCAGTGGCTGACCACTTGGGTGTGGTGGCATTTTGACTTCCAAGCATCCCTCTCTGCTCTCGTCAACGTCCTTTCACTGATTCTTTAAACATAAATACGGCTTTTGTCTTTAAGCTCAAGAAACAAAGGAGGAAAACAAGTTACTACCATGTAAGGGAAAACGGCCCCTCCCAACATACATAAGATTTCCAAAAAGCTGTTGATGAGCTGGGTGGGCCTGTGTTCAACTCCACAGGGAAGACAGTACATTTTGTGCTAGCAAAACCAGGAGGAAGTAAAAATTGTGTAGCCTGATAAGAGAGAGGGACTCACTCGAGAAGAGAGGAAGGGCTCCGACTGCAAGTTGCTTGTAGGCATTTGTCATTTCTAATGTCTCTTGTGAACTGGCTGGGGTTCCTCCTTGTACAGCAGCATGTGAAGCAGAGGAAATGTTTTTCCGTAGGTTTAATTTTAGTGTGTGCAGCAGGCTCTGAGATCATGCATGAAAAAGTGGATCAGCATTGAGGGAGAGGTAGTGAGCACAGACCCAAACATCTCTGCTCCAGCAGGAGAGATGGGGATGTCAGGATGTGAACGTGGCATCATCTTTTGAGTAGGTCAGGAGATCTCTGTTGCTACTCTCCTACCACCCATCCCCATGTCTGAGAGATTACCTCTTTCTGAGGAAAATCACCCATCTCTCATCCAGACATTCTGTGAGAAGCTCACCCTTCAAACATGTAACATGCCTGCAGTGAGCCATGGGGTTTGGCCTTTGCTCTCATCCTCTTTCAGAAGTTTGTGCCAGTTGAAAGAACTGAAAAAAAAAAAAAAGGTTTCTTATTACAGACTTAGCTGCTCATACTCTTCAGTCACATAGCTCATGGCCTATGTGATAGTTATGAACATTCAGATCCAGCCCTGCTTTCTACTTGGGCTTCCCCCATGAAAGGCAAGGACTCTTGAGTGCATGCAGTCCTCAGATGCCAAGGTGAGAAATACCTCCTTATCAATAAACATCTTTCCAAACCTCCTCACCCAGGAATCCTTCACATCCCTAATTGCCCTGATGCCCCGAGCTGGCTTAGATGTACGTAAAAATACAACCCCAGGCACGTACACGCAAACAGATGACCACAGGGTGGGGTACAAAAGGTTTGGGATTTTGCTGACTTGGCTGGTTTTGCTTCGTGCCATTTCATGTGATGCTACAGTGAGGAGGAACATTTGATTTTTAATCAAAGGGGAATACAAAGGAAGCACAGTTTTAATAGACATGAAGTGTGTATGTGTTCCACTCCCATTGATGCTTTATAAAAGTCTGTACTGCTGAGTGTTGATACCAACCTTTTTCCTGCAAAGATACAAACTCTGATTAAGAATGAACCATAGAAAATAAAACCACATAGTTAAGTTATATCTGTCTAATAAATGATAGTCAAGCTCGTTTCTTACACTGATACACGTTTCCTTGCTCCTCCTCAGCAGTCTGTGTTTGGTAAGGTTTTTTTGCATGAAGTCCTGTTCCGTTGAAGTCTCTGGGGCCAAAAGTTTGTCTTCTGTTTTTTGGGTTGTCTCTAGCTGAGCAAAGGAGCATGAGGTAGGTGACTGCTCTGGATGCAGCTTCACCGGAGGCAGCTGCAAAACTCTTCACTTCAGTGGGAGCTGGATCC
>WEIS01007748.1:0-10669 GCA_013389965.1 Todus mexicanus | reverse complement strand
ACTAGGGTGCTCACCTCATCATCATATGAGTTCTTTTAGAGAATATTGCCACAAACAAACATATATTTTTGTGTTCTGGTAAGCAACAGAATAATTCTTGGAATTATATGGCAGTCTTTTGCATAGATGAAAATGTCTTCTACCTAGAAGTTTCCAGATCTTATGTAATCTATAGAACTATTAATCTTTCAAAATTGTCTCCTAGGATACTTGTTTTAAGACACCAAGCTCAAGTACCTTTGCCTTATTCCAAGAGTTTTGATGTCCAGAGCTCTAAAATAATAATAGCTTACCACGGTGCTAACTGCCTGGCTAGTTATATTTTTTCCATATAGTCCTAATACCTTCAGACATTGAAATTATTTATATTAATAAAGTTTGAAAATAGGGGTTAGGAACATTTTTTATTAGTTGAATTGACCTGAATTTCATCCTAATTGAGTTAAGTGCAAATCTAACAAGTTTTTAAAGGAAACTATTCCACCACAAGAATTAACAATATTGTATTACCTCAACACATACACGGGGCTTTCAAACCTGATTTTGGCCTGTTTTGCAACTATATGATCTGGAAGTTCATTGACAGCTGTCATCCCCACGACATTCGTAGTCACTACAAATCCAAAAATTTCTAAGTGCATGAATCCATGGTAGAGTTCTCTGAAATCTATTTAAACACATTTTCTGAAAGTTCAGAGCAAATATCAATGGCATTTCCTATTGCCAATGTAAATATTTAGAAGATTCAGTTTAAGGCAAATTAAAAAAAAATAAAAATAAAAAAGTAGTTTATTCTTTTCAAACTCATGTCAGAATTACTTGAAAATTTTATCCATAGTTCAATCCACTATAAATTATCCTGTTGATCCTTCCATTGCTTTAATACTGATAACAGCAGAATGTCAGAGAAGCACAGCAAAATGTGATGTTAATTCACATTAAATACAAATGTGGATATACTTAAAGTCATGTAGCTGTAAGTGTATCTCTGGGATTTTTCATTTGCTATGAATGGTATCTCAGACTGTCACTTTAGAGAAACCAGAGCCTCAACAGCTATCAGAATTAAAGGAAATTACTAGTGGATGATTGATGTACTGCAAGGATTCCGTGAATGGAAAGTTGCTTGTTACGTCTATGATGATTTCTGCTGTTTAATTGGAAGTATCAGGCACAAATGTAATTACTTAACAAATTCATAAATATTGAGTTTTCAAAACAATGCATGGATTTGTGACAATTTCACTTGTAATTTTTGTTGCATGCTTACAGAACAATAAGTTTAAATTAATTTTACGCTTAATTTATTTATCAGCATTTTGAACAGGTACCTATTTTTTAAAATTATTTTTAAGTTGCATGTAGTACAACATCTTAACTACTTTTTAGAATTCTCATGCTTATTTGACATTCATAAAGAAAATATTATTCTAGCTCTCCAATTCCCTTTGAGAAACAAACACTTAGGCTGCTCTAGTGAGTTTTAAATAAGTTTTTGATAACAGGAGCTTAGTAAATATTTACAACACTTTAGATGAAGTACCCTAAAAGGCATTTAATTAACAAATTAAAGAGATATTGCAGTTCAGCTGTAATGATGATCAGTAGCTGCATTATAGAATAGAATATTATATAATCAGTATGAGTAGGGAATTTGTAAAAAAACAGACAAAGAAACCAACCCCAACTTTGCTTTTTTACTAAACTCTAATCTGAGTGCCAAAATGATTGAATTTTATCAAAACAGATACTAATATATTTAGCTACAGGTTCTTCTGTAAATCCTCTATGGTTCATTCAAACTCATAACCATGCAAACTATTAGACTGATGAATAAAGACTAAAGAAGACTAATCCTATTAGAAGTTTATAAAAGATTCATAATTTTTGCATAATCATTGCATAATAGGCACATGAATTAATGAAAGGAATTTATGAGATGGGAAACAAAAATTGTTCAGATTGCTACTGTTAAATACATGGTGTGGAACATAGGGTGAAATACTACTAGTATTAATTCACATTAATGTGGTGCTACTTTTTTCAATAATTGTATTGAATAAATGAAGGTATGAGATGCTGTTTATATGTGTGTGTGTGTTTGTATGCACACACACACTCATTTTGCAAAGAGCAAGGAGCTTCTGAGACAGACAGGACCATGCAAAATATTAATAAAACCAGTTTTATCTCGTGACTACTGTGCTTTTTTTGTGGAATAAGTATGCATTTTTGTATATGTATTATATATAGGTAAATATTTGCACACACACACGTATTGTAACTGCAGTTTCTTTCAAGAGTTTTAATTAGTTTTTATGTTGAGAATTATAAAATATTGAGTAAGACATCTCATTTTTCCTCCTCCTTTTACCAAACAAAAAGACAGTAGAAAAAAAAAGATAACATCTTACAGCGTGTCCTTTTAAACAAGATTGTTGAAAATCTCACAACATTTCATTTGCTATTGTCATAAGCCACAAAGAGCCACTTCAGAAGTTCACCAAATAAAGTACTTAAAATTAATGGGGCATTTGTTTACATCTTTTTACTAAACAGAATTGTATATTCAATAGAATGATCTGTTCCTGTCGTAAATCATACTTTTGAGAAAGGGGATATGATACCTCATTATTCCTCCAGTAATTAACATTGATCTAATCTCATGTCTAATAGAATGGAATTAGAATAAATTTCAGTAAAATCCCGTAAGTCATTTGGGTTTCAGTTTCTCCTGATTTTTTTTTAAAAATTTCTTTAGTATGGAATCAATCTTCAGCCTTTTTGTGGTTGTCTCATGTCATTCACAGAAACATGCATTACAGGATAATTCAGCACAGAAGGAACTTCACGAAGACTTTATTCCTGCCTCCTGCTCAAAGTTGGGTCAACTGCGAGATCAGACAAGGTTGCTCTGTGTTTGATTCAACAAGGTCTCAAGAGCTCCCAAGGACAGAGACTGCACAATCTTTCTGAAGCAACATTTTCAAGTGCCTGACTGTCTTCATGAGGAAAAATATTTTCCCTGTATACAGACAAGATGTCCTTTGTTTAAACTTACTTTTGCTGTCTCTCATCCTCCAACCGTGCACCACTGTGACAAAATGACTCCATCTTGTCTTCAGCAGGGTGGACTACCATTAGATTCCCTCAAATTCATCTCTCCTCCAGGCTGAACAAGCTCCATCTCCCCACCACCTTGGTTCAGCTCCTGGCTGAACACGCTCCAGTTAAACCTCCTGGCCATGTTAGTACAGCCCTGGTTCCTCTTGGCCTTCTTGCTGCCAGGGCACACTGATAGCTCATATCCAGCTTGCTATCTCTCAGCATGGCGTCTCGTCATTATCAGCAGAACTGTTCCCAAGTCAGTGTGGCCCCAGCCCATGTCGTTCCTGGGTGTCCTTTTTTCCCAGGAGCAAGACTTGGCATTTGTCCTTTGTGAATTTCATGAGGTTCCTGGCAGTCCATTCTTCCAGCCTGTCCAACTTTCTCTGAATGGCAGCTGTGAACACAGAAAGTATCAACTGTTCTGTGTGATTTCATGTCATCTGCAAACTTGAAGGAAGTGAATCTTGTTACCTTTTAAGTTTATGCTATTTATTTGTCATTCAGAGGAAATTATATCTGATTATTGTTCTTGCATGTGCATGTGTATGGGGAATTTATGTTTTTGATCAGCCTGGGAATTGTTCTTCTGAACACTTTTTTTAATATATATAGCAGTAAAGCTGGTTGTGTACTTAGTTTGAGATTTTTATATTTAATGGAAGAGTCTTCTAAACATTAATGAGAATAGTATAGAATAATATTGTCTCTTTAAGGCAAAAAAAGGCTTTCTGACCTGATGAATCAATATCTAGCTTTATGGATCAGTTTTTTAATGACCATTTTCAGCAACTTGAATGATTCAATTAAATATGTTGTAGTTAAATTTAAACCTATATATCTCTGTCAGAGATTTAGAGATCACTGTGATGAGAGTGTTCAGAAAACTGGTATCATGGGTCAGCATTTGCTTTAAAGCAAAGCTTTACTAATTTCATTCATTAACATCACACTTCATGCTAATGGGGTTTTTACATATTTTAATCACTATCGTTACGTACTCACTACAAATACAAAGCTGTTAGTATATATATATATTTAAAAAAATAATTAAATTAGCTGTGAGCATGTAATATCACAGTTAACCCACAGTTAGTGTTGGTGAGTATGGTCATTGATAATGCTCTTCGTGGAGGTCAAGGTGATCAGATCTGACAGCTCCTTGACCAGAGTGACGGGAGCTACAGTGGGCTTCTCTTTCTTCCCTGCTTCATCTTCATGTTTGATATTCTTATGATGCTTTTCCCCCATCTGAAAAGTGAGATTTCATCTGTTCCTGATACTGCCTCTCTTCATTTGAGTTCACTTGAAGGTGACAAGTAACAATGAAATACAACAATATTTTATGTCATACAAGTATCTATTAATTCTTATTTTGTTAATAAGGCACTTACTGAATGAAAGGTATATATGTACTAATGTAGCACACATATACACCATTATTTGGTGTGAATACATAATTCACAGCCTGTAAAAGGAAAAGTGCATAGAAAAGGGGAGAAATAACTTTTAACATTGTGGTATGACACAGACCACAATGCCTTTCACTATGGATTCATGCCACTATAGAGCATCATTTCTTTCTTGTGACATTTGTGCTGCTAAATCTACAAAAAGCTGTAGGACACTGACATATTCCTCCAAAGATACTGGGGAATACTAATTTTTTCTGCTGCTTCAAAAGTTAAAATGTCTCATATTGCTGACTGAAGATGTGATGTAGTGTCATTGATTTTAATTTAAAAACTGTGGGGAGAGGCTTAGTGATTTGATTTCTGCTACTTTTTTTTTTTTTTCCTTCTTATCGGCTTATATAATAATGTCAGAATCAAAGTACATTTAAATGGAGTAACTTTCAAAATTTTGAGATGATCATATATTTATGCAGTATCCAGAATAATCCATAAAATTTTAGGCAGGCTTTCCACAGAGCCAAATACAAATTTAATATTCTGTAGCAGATTTAGATACACTTCCTATGCTTAAAATGTGGGCAAATGCGCTACAAAGACAATTGTTTTCATTTTGTGTATATCTTCCAGGTAGGTAAGTCATAGAAATGGGAATTTGAAAATTCAAGCTCTTGTCTTCATTACCTTGAAGTCCATTTAGTCCTAGCTCTAACTTATTTTCATGTCTTCTTAAATTTCTGGTCCATATATTTATATGTAGTTCAGTTTAAGGCTGAAATAGCATAAAATTAACTTGATCAGGATAGGTATTAATCACTGTATTGTAAGATTAAGAATTATATTTCCATCAGTATAGATGTATATAGATGTATATTATGTTCCACCACTTTATTAATAATCCAGGAGCTGATACAAACTGACTGTAGATAACCTTACCAACTGTATGTAAATAAAACAGATTTAGAAGTGTCATTAAAAGTATACCTTATTAATGGATTTTGAAGGTCAAAGTCAGGCTGCTCTAGCCCTTAAATACTTTTGGAATTTTTTTTCCAAGACAATTTCAGGTATTTTCTGTTGCCCCAGTTTAGGAGTTTCCCACTAATGACAGCACTTGAACAAAACTTATCTTCAGGCATGTACTTCCATTTCCTATCTTGACTGAGGGGTTAAGACATGGCAATAACCCCATGTTTCTATTCAATTTTATAAATATACATTATATATATGTGTGTGTGTGTATTCTGTGCATACATATGTATTTAAGTGGAATACATCCTTAAAACAAGCCTTAAGGTAATGATGAGAGATGAAAATTTTAATATTCTGCTTCTTTAAGACTGTATTCAGGGACATGTCTCCCTTAAAGTACCTGTTCTGGAAAACTAGATAGGTCAAAAAGGTTATAGATGGAAATATAGCACGAGGCTTCTAAATCTATATTTAAGCACTTCACTGTAAATGCCCTAATTTTCAGGCATCCTGACTCTCTATAAATCCCATTGAAATCACTATGAGCTGGAAAGATGGAGAGCAACAAAAGTTTAATTTAAGATTTTAACAATTTTACTTCCTCCCTACTGGTATTTCTTTTAATTCAGGACTGCATAGTCCTGCTGAGATTGCTGTTAAACATTACAGCATCAATGGAATAACATTTCTTCTACACCTTTTCCATGACATAATCATGTTGTTGGGGTTTTTTTTCTGCATTTACAGGAAAATGTATGTCTAGTTCATAAAGTGAGCACTATATAATGACTTCCCACATGAAATTATATATATTGAGAGGTCAGGGTTTGTGGGGTTGTTTTTCATTATCTCAATACCAGTTTAAAACATGCTTTTAGAGCATAAGTGTCTTGTTTATTAGCTTGTCCTCTTAAGTAGATGAAAACAGAAATCTCTAAGCAACCAAAGCTCGGTCACTCATAAGTTTGTTCATTAGTGGGTGTAACGTATTTCCTAATGCAACTCATGAGGCTTTAACAGTATTAATCTACTGTTCCTTCTTTCAAACTTGCAGTGTATTGATAAATTCTAACGTGTTAATTAGCCTCTTGTGTATGACAATTTCCAGGTAACCAGATAAATTCACCCAACATATCTACCAGAAGTCTATACTGTGGTATGTTCCTTTTTTACTTTTAAATGTTTTTTTTAGGAGTGTGGAAACATTAAAACATTCATGATATTATGATATTCAGTAAAAATGAGATTGCTGGAATTGTCTCAGGTATTGCTGTTCATGCAGAATTATGTGAAAGTCAAGAATTAGAAAAAAAGATACTTTTATTTTTATTTAACTAAGAATGTGTTACAAAGGAAAGTAATGTCCCACAATACTCCTTCATACATCTGTCTATTTAAAAACAAATTAACATCAGAAGCAGAAAAGGTTGTTTTTAGATGATGCTTATTTTACAAGATCCAAAAGTTGAGTGATTCCTATGAAGGCAACACACTCAAAGTCTCTGTATGTTATGCAAGGGAAAATCTTTATCCAGGTTAGTACCCCTGAATACAAGGTTGGCTATAATAATTGAAATAATATCATCTTTGAGTTAAGCACCAGGGGCCTGAAGGAATGGATAGATTAGAATGAAAGTAAGGTGCTGTCACAGTTTGGGGTCAGGGCACCCCCCAAATCTGCAACAGAATGCTCTCTCCCCCTCCCCACCCAAAGAGGGAAGAAAGGAAATAAAGGAGAGACTTATTGATTAGAAAAGGAAACTAGAACAGCTTTACTAAGGAAAATGAATAATAACAACAATAATAATAAAAAGTGAATATATACAAATATGTCCAAAACCAGTATTGAACCCAGCCCCCCAGATGGTAAATACATCACCGTCACCACTGATGCTGTGGAAGCAGTCCCAGGCAGGGCCCAGCAGCGGATGGGAACCAGGAGCTGGATTCAGGGATGCGGTCCAGAACCTGGGGCCCAGCCAAGGCCGAAGCTGGGGGCTGAGGCCAGGGCCGGAGGCCTCAGGGCAAAGCTGAACCTGCCAAGGCCAAACCGAGCGAGAAAGAGTCCTGAATCAGAGAGAGCAGCTTGATGCCAGGGAAACAAAAAACGAGGGCAAAAATGGCGAAAAGGCCAAGAGAGAAGGGATAAGAGAGGCCGAGACCCTTGTGATCCCTCAGCTCTATACCAAATATGATGTATATGTATATGGAATAACTTGTTGGCTAATTTAGGGTCACCTGTCCTGTTCGCTCCTCCTGGAAAGTGCAGCCTTTACTTTTCTGCACCCCCCAGTGTGGTCCACAAAATCTACCAGTGACCTTGGTTCGCATACCAATCCTTGGTACTAACTACAAACATGGAGTGTTATCACTGCTCAAAGAAGACTCTGTCTGGTAAACATGCTGCTAACTTGAGACAGACTTAGCTGAAAAACAAGTCATAGAACAGAATTGTTCTGTTTTAACCCAAACCAGGGCAGGTGCCTGGCAGATAATTAAAACATGAAATAGAATACCTCTGCACATATAGATAAATGAACCTTAGAAAAATCCACGCTTAAACTGAAGGTATAGATAAAAACTAGAAAGACTGTTGTTAACATCAAACAACTGTAATTAAAAAAGGGTGTAGCAAGCCCATATAACTTTGTGATCATTGCATTTCTTGTACAATAATTTTAAATATCACAACACAATTAGAAACACTTTATACTGTGGAAGTATGAATGAAGACTTCTATTAAAATTTCAAGCTCTCCTTGAGTCAAGATCTCCAAGATAGTATAAGTACAGGTAGAGATACTGAAGTATTGGGGATTTTGTGTTGCCCAACGTAATTACCATACTCCTGGTCTTAATAGTAATAACGAAAGTGAATTAAAATACGCATTTTCAACAATTCTTCTATATAATCTGTTTGAAGAAAATTTTAGCCATATTTCAGTGTTTCAATTAAAATATGTTTCTTAAAAATGTAGTTAGAGTTCAATTGTTAATTTATCTTACTATACTGTACAAATACTGCATCAAGGATTAGTTGAAATGATGTGTGCTAACAAGGTATTGAATCAGCTTACAAAGTTGAGAAAATATTACCAAAGAGATTTGTTTTACAAGTGGGTACCACAGTAATAGTTGCAATCACAAATCATTTATCATATTCAGAAGCTCTTTTATACTATTTGGGGACCTTGCAATTTTTCAGATTGATTAAAGATGCCATTTGCAACATTGATAATGTTCTTATATACTAGAACCATTCCTATTCACTCTTTTCCTCCTGGGAGATATATCTGCCTAAAGGCAGGATTGAATCATATTGTATTTTCTTACACAACCCATATAATTCTCTATTTATATAAATCTTATATTATTTTACTGGATTTTCTAGTTTTAGATTGCAGTAATTGCACTTTCTGTTCTCTTTCAACCTTTCTCATGTAATTTTGAAAAAAGAAGCTGCTGAGCCTATATAACCACATATCCCCTGATAATAAAACATTATAAATGTGGATGTTAAAATATTTGGATTTCTATTCATACAAGGAGAATGCAGGAATATGTTTCGTCTATGGGGAAATGCTACATCAAAAAAAAGCTCTGTACCCAAATAGCCAAGAACTGATTACATCTTTATTATCCTTTCCTTCCTTTTTTTTTTCCCGTTTTTGCTAAAATCACGTATTTCTGTTGATGACATAGCTTTATTACGAGGTGTGAGATAGGTAAACGGCTTTCTGTGAGGACAGTGTCTTTGCTGTTGATGGGTTTGACCGCCACTATCATTACCTTTCTTCAGCAACGTTGCTTCTCAGTCCATTTAACATTCCAATTCCTAAGTAAAACTAAAGAAAAAATAATACTTGGATACTGTTTAATGATTCTCACCAATGTAATGTACATATTTTCGCACTTAAAATGAAGACACTTTGGAATTGTGAGTAATGAATTGCAAACTCACAGAAACATATTAAAATGTGTCCTGTGATCAGTTTTAATATCAATGAAATGCTTTACCCAGAGAGCGTGAGATTGTATCCTGTCAACCCTACAGACACCTAGTATTGTAGCGGAAGTAACACGAACTGTTTTTTTTCATTATAAACCAAACATTGAAGCAGATAGAAATATCAGAGTGAAAAAACTGCCACTCCTGTCTTTGCTGTATGTTTCCTATTGCAGGTGGAAGACATGAGGCAAATGTGTTTTGAATAAATTTGAGACTTCGGTATGCTAAGATTTCATCTAGAGTAGAATGAATATAAATATATATGGCTCTTTTGAAAAGAAGAATCCAGACTGTTTAGTATCAGTTGAGGAAATGTGGAGGAAATTACTGCTTTTTTAGTTTAAAAGTTTCCTTATTTTTTTGCTGCTTGCCCAGTTATTACTGCAGTGTTTTTCTAGAATTATATTAAAGATGGAATGCTCATTGTGTTAGTCTTCTTATCAAGCACTAACATAGTAGGTTTTTGCCAGCAAGAGCCACAGTTTACAACTAAATGTGTAATTTTACATATTTGTTCATATTTTATAGGCTTCACTGAGTTATATCAGTGTGATTATGTTTGCCGTGGTTGGGCAACTACTACACTAACTACTTCAATATGTATTTTTTGCTAAAAATTAAATATTCTGATATTTTCACTAAAAATTTGGCATTTTGCTTTGGAGTTGATGGTTTGTTGTGCTGTTGGAGTTCCATTTTAGGTTCTGTAATCTATTCAGCTCTGTGAACTTACTGCTCTCATTTACCTTGACGTCTTCTTTGCAGAGAACAGACCATTATTTCTGCTATTTTGTTACTTGGTAATAGAAGACAGTCCAAATGGGACACTTGATTACTATGAGAAAATAAAAATATTGTGAAGACACAGAGCATTGTGATACCATATTCTAAACATTTTCTTTCCTTTTTGACCTCACTTACATATGCCTGTCCAAATTAAATTTGAAAATTTTGCTGTAATCAACTGTGGTAGTTTGAGAGTTAAGGGTAAGGGGTAGCAGAACTAAGGACCTTGGGGGGTCAGGTGATCCAGGTGTTCCCTTTCCTGCCTTCCCCTATATAAGGGGGCACAGGAAGCTGGGTCATCCCCTTTCTTTTCCTGCTCATGTGTTGTGCTTTGGGCCTGCATTTCCATGTGGTGTGGGGAAGTCTGTCACCATCCGAGATCAGGT
>WEIS01007741.1:19514-29803 GCA_013389965.1 Todus mexicanus | reverse complement strand
GTGCCTTGTCTCCGCCAGCGCCCGCTGAAGTGAGATCTACCCCCATGTGAAGAAATTCTCCGCAGTATAACTAGAGCAGACTAGCGGCTCGGCCATCTGTGTCTCAAAGGAGAGCTCAAATGAATTTTCAGTTGTCTGATAAGAAATGAGTTCACACTGTGAGTTCTCTCTCACTAGAAGGGAGTAGTAGTATCTCTCTCCTCCTCCTAGCCATAAAATTACTAGGAAGCTGGAAGGCTGAGGTCCCCTGCCTCTCTTCCATATGAAGCGAAATGGCCAACAGGGTTCCATGTTACTAGCACTGAACATTGCAATAGACCGAGTATGATCACATCAGCCTTATTTTTTCAGGGAATCAGGCTCAAAGAATCATCCCCCACCCCCTTTTTACACTAAAAAGACAGCTCTTGACTCACTGATCCATTTCTGACAGACGAAGGAGATGAAGAAACAAAGCAAGTAAGCAACGATGTTAACTGAGGAATAAATTACTCTTTGGTAGTCAGATGGAAGAAAAGCCTCTGAGGAACTTTAATCACCACACCCTGCTAGTTATTAAAGGACTGAGTGGAAGCCGTGGCTGGGCGATTGCTTATGCAAACTTAGGAGAATGTTTGTTTAATAAAAAGGTTAAACAAAGGGTTTCATGACAATGTCTGCTGTGTCTAACAGGACTGGACTGTTACAGAAAACCTGATCTTGCATTCAGAGTTGCCCAGGTAGACTATCGTGTCTGTGTGAAGCAGACGGATTTGTGCAGGCACAGGATAATTGAAGGATTCAAGCCACAGGGAAAAAAGAAAAGTCTGTAATTTTTGTCTACAGGCTGTGACAAAAAAAGCTTAGTAAATCAGTTGTGTAGTGGATCAAGGCTTGCACGCATGTATACTTTCTGGGAAGAGCAGAGATGCAACTTATTCTATATAAAGGATTTGCTGCTTTGTGAACTTTTAAAGGAAGACTTTACATGCACACCTGAATGAAAAAAAAAAATTGTAAATTGGGATCTGGTCCAAAATACATATTTTTAAATTGTGGGGCTGTGGGGAAAACCAATCAATACATATACAAAATTTACAAGTAAAATTCCTACTATGAATACTCAGCGGAAATAAGCAACGCTGCAGAACTCTCTTGGTTACATTTTGCTTGTCCCAGTGAATGGCACCGTTCACATTCTGCAAAAAGACTGGAAGTGGGATGTTGCATGTAGCTACTGTGATTCATTTAATCTTTTTCTGTCTTTTTCCAACTAAGCATTTTCACAGGGGAAAAACAATGACATCATCAAGTTCTCCTCTCTGCTGAGACAGGGCAACTGCAAGGTTTTGTGCTGATTTGTTGATTAGCAAATTTCAAACAGTGATGTTATTACTTAAAGTAACTGCTTTTGCTTTGTGGTAGTTCATGAGGGAGACAGAAGTACCTCATGATCTGCTTGTAGACCACAGTCATGGGATGAAGCCTTCCAGGGTACTTAAAAGGAGGACCATAATAAGACACACCTCTTCTTTGAACAAAACAATACAGTATCTTATTGGGAGTTATTCTTGTTTGCAACATGATTTTCCTAGTTAGAAGAAACAAATCCAGATGTGAATGAGGCATTAAATTTTGCCTTTCCACTGTGCTGCAGCCTTTCCCTCTGCAACTATTGATCCAAATATTAAAAAAGCTAAGAAAACTCATACAACCCCACGTTAAAATTATTTAATAATCTAGCTACACTTAAATTATCAGGCACTAAGGACAAAGCTACTTGTTGTCATCTTCAATATCTAATGTGCTCGTCATGGCGATGGTTAAGAAAAAGAGCTCAGATCCTGAGTTACTGGTGTCCAGCTCTGACTCCAGTCCGGATCTGAGCTTAACAACACCAAGACAGCAGTGAGCTGCTACTCAAGACTGCCACCTCCTGTCTTAAATCCCTCGTCACTCACTCGCCGACGAGTAACCCGATAGGGGTGCTTCTCTTCACGTTCCTTTTGGCTCGTAAAGCTAATTCCGTGTAGAAAGGATGTTTCTTCAAAAATAACCAGACACCAATATTTACACAAGTTGCAGGAAGCAGAGCAGCTATGCAATATGTTGTATCCACCTTGCAAAGTTCTATTTCCATGGATATTCAAAGCTATTAAATGTAATGAGAATAAAAAAAAAAAAAAAAATAAAAAAAAAAAAGATGATTTCCTTCTCGAGCAGCACTACGCTGTGTCTGACTGTTCTATGTTTCAATACCCAAGCCTACCCATTTTATTATGCACATTAATCCACTGCCAGATAAAAATACATTACTGACATCTGAAATGTGCTCCTGCATTTATAAACCGTTGATTAAAGGGAAGAAGATTAAAGGGAGAAAGGCTGCATTTTTTATCCCCAACGATTAATACGAACTTTAAGTACAAGCGGCATCAAAACTGCCAAAATTGAGAAATTGGAGGACAGTCTGATGCTTTGCACACTTAAGACGTCTGACAGCTCTTTGCTTCTAATCAATTAAGCAATGACCTCACAGTCTTTTATTCACATCTGAGACTTTCTCTTCATGAGTCTGGCTACTGGAATCCAAGAGAATGTACATTCCTGTGTTATTACCTAGTTTGAGACCTCAGTATTCTCCTTGAAAGGAAGCACAAAAATTCTCATGCAAAAGTTTTGCCTACACTCAATCTTCACTTTCAATTTAAAAAGAACACCCCCAAGTTTTTTTCCTTTCCTTTTCATTCTCTTTTGCCTTATGTCATTTGAAATACAGGGCAAATGATCTCTGCAAAACTGGTAATTTCAGATATTTTTCAGTGTAACAAGATGTAAGATATTTTCCTTATTTTAAGCTAATGGTACATTCACTTATTTGAGCTATTTCCTGATTTTCATTCTCAATCTCAGTAGGTTGTTAGCCTTTGTTTAACCAGGATAGCTTCCAGAGGCCTGCAGTTAGGAATTTCAAGGGTAGTACTCGCTAGATCTCGCTTCAACACTGTACGTGTTATTTCTCTTTTGCTGTGGCAGGAGGAAGGAAAAAAAAAAAGGCAGAAAAAGAAAGTGCATCATTTTTGAAGCAGGTCTTGGGTTGCTTTCAATGGAATATGGTAAAAAGTAATCATGCTGAGCATCTGCACTGCACATAAGTCAATTAACTAACTTTGCAAATGTCCAGCACTTCTGAGAAATCTGTTTGGTCTTTCTCAAAAACAAAAGGCTTTAAAAAACCCCAAGTCTCTTGAAAAAAACTGAGAGGTGCACTTCAAACCACGTAACATCATTATATATTGACAATTCTTATGCCTCCTGGAAAATCTCTTAATGAAAGACTTCGTTCTGAATTGTCTCTCATTTAGCCAAACCTCCCTAGTCTTTGAAGTATTATATAGAGCTCTCCAAGCATTGCAGAAACAGAACTCTCAGGCAGCAGACCTTGAAAAACAACACTGTAGTGGGCTTTCCTGCATCTGACAGACCACGAAACCAAAGTACAGATATTTCCATCTCCTCACCTGTTGCATGCCTGCAGAACTGAATCAATCAGGATTGAATCTCTCCAATACCCTCACACATGGCCTATTTACTAAGCCCACATGTCGTAGTTCCATGGTGCTCTGAAGTTTCTGGTTGCACTTCATCTTGCTTCAGTCACTGCATCTCATAAAATCATGGAGTCATAGAATGGTTTGGGTTGGAAGGGACCTTCAAAGATCATCTAGTTCAACCCCCGGGGAGCGGGCAGGGACACCTTCCACTAGACCAGGTTGCTCAAGGCCTCACCCAATCCCACCTCGATCACTTCCAGGGAAGGGGCATCCACAACTTCTCTGGGCAACCTGTTTCAGTGCCCCACTGCCCTCATCATAAAAAATTTCTTCCTTTTGTCTAGTCTAAATCTACCCACTTTTAGTGTAAAACTATCGTCCCTTGTCCTATCACTGCAGGCCTTGGTAAAAAGTGTCTCTGCACCTTTCTTATAAGCCCCCTTTACATATTGAAAGGCTGTTATAAGGTGTCCCCAAAGCTTTCTCTTCTCCTGGCTGAACAACCCTAACTCTCAGCCTTTCTTCACAGAAGAAATGGAAAACCTCACTGATTTCTAGTCTCTAGTATTTACAGAACATGTTGGTTTTGTATTGTTGTTTTTTTTTCTCAAATGAATTAAATTAACATATCCTTATATAACACACTTTAACACTACCTTTCATTTACTCTCCCCATAATTCATCCGCAGGTGCATCTCGACTCCATACAGTCCTGCATATGTCCTAAAACATATACCGAATCTTCAAACACTTATACCTGTGACACACTGCAGGATGTCCTCTCTATGAAAACTATACATGAGCTGGTAAGTATGTAATATGTTGTTACAGATCAATCTATCACAATGGGCCGCTGACAATAACTTTTGATCACAAAATTAATACTCTTGCTGTCACACAAATGCAAGCTAGCTTGATTACCAGGGACTTCATTTTGTTCAGGTAATACTTTATCACAAACTCATTATTGCAAGTAAATACAGACTAGTTATAAGTAGCATATATAAGTTACTGCTACCTCAGGTGTCATGTTCTCTGCAACTTTTTTCCTTTCTAAGTATTCCTATTAAAAGAATCTAACAAGGGTTACTCTTAAAATCCAATAGCACACAACAATATTTTCTTCGTAAACAACAGCATTCCATCGTTGGGTTTTTACAGCAACCAAGCATGTACCCATGTAGAAGTATTCTGTAAAAACTGAATTTGATGATGCACAAACCAGACAAAGAACATTAAAAACTGAATTCGACGATGCACAAACCAGACAAAGAACGGTAAAAAAGTGCCATGAATCAATCTGTTAAATGTAATGTCCACTTTTATGGGGCTTAACTTCACAGCAGCAAAGGATGAATCGATTTGAAACCACATTATTTGAAAAACTGAGGTGCAAGTAGCCTTCAGCTGACAGCGTTCTACCATCAGCAAATGATGTCCGAACGCTATATGCTGTGGATGAGTTTTGAAAACTGCAATTATATTTCAACGAGCCAGTATTCAAGCTCACAATGTCAATAAATCAGTGTTGCGGTTAATGCACAGGAATGGGTAGCAGATGATTTACATTCTAGTCTTGGCCCTGTCTCAGCCTTCCCCTGTGAGATAACCACTTACAACTGTCTTTTCAGGGGTGGCATCTAATTTTGTATAACCCAGCTTCGCCTGCCAGACTTTACTATCCGGAACCCAGTTTTCAGAAAATGGTTTCACTGACTTCAGCTGGTATAAAAAGAACTCAAAATCGCGGAAATCAGATTCCTGAAATGTGGAATTTCCATTGGTTGCCATTTATATCGCAACAAAGCGTCCACAAAATGTTACCAATGATGTAAGTGGAGATGTATTAATACTTTGCATCCACCACATATGCCTAAACAACCACAAAACACATAGGGCAATGGAGGGCAGGGTCCAGAGCATTGAGAGGCTTGCCATGTGTGAGGTGTTCAAAGTCCAACACACCTCTTCTGCACATTTCAGCGCTGCAGCTTAGGTCGACAGAAATCAAAGTGTCCCAAATAAGAAACCATAGCTGAAAAGGCAGATTTTCTTTACCATAAAACTATTTGTGGCCCCTAACTTTCAGTGAACTCAACAGAAGCATATGCCCTGCGGAGATCTGCACCTTTGTGACAAAGCATCATCACACATACAGTGATCAAAATTCATTATGATTTGCAAAGTTTGAATTCTGCAAGATAACTGTTTGAAGTTGTGTTTTAAAAATATTGAATTGCAGGTGAGCACGCTAGAGATGTTACATGGAACTGAATTTATAATTATTATATTATATTTATAATTAACTGTGTTTAAAAAAATAAAGCGATCTTTATGATGTGCTCTTAAGTTTATCTGGAAACAAGTCAACAAAAAGAAAAGTTCGTACTCTGCAACCCTGTGACACTAAAGAGGAAGAAATGAAGAAATGCTACTGAAAAATCCCTGAGAGTCAACACTTGTCCTTATCATATTTTAATTAAACAACCCAAATACCTCACCCAAGAATCCTGGTGCAACCTACACTGGATCATACCATCTGTGTGAAGACTTTTGGCAATTATGCCAGTACTTCCAGCTCAGATGACTCAGAATGGGTGGTGCTTACAGGGAGGAGGATCCAGCTCCTTCGTCCTTCACAGAAATCCGGGCCTACTGAGCACTCTTATATCTCACGGTTTGACACCAGAGTTGCTTTTTCTTAGCAGGAAAATTATCCTGCATAGGCTACCGCGACGACACTGCTTCTGGCACCTGAGCAAGGTTGGTTTTGTTAACCAGAAAAGTTAGATATTCAAGATTTAGTAAAGGTCAGAGTCCCTTAATGCTAATGAGGTAGTGATACAATGTTGGAGGTGTGTCTGTTGAGGGCTTATCTGCCCTTTAAACCATGATCTGTTTAGAAGTATTCAGACTTCCTGGATGTTTTTGAATGCTTTACGATATCCATTGCTTCCTAAATCCAGCAAACGATAGCCCGTGTTTAGTCAATTCTAAGGGATGCTTTCTGTGGATATTTCTAATCTTCCGGTTTTGGCAAAGAAATGAAATAATTCTGGGACAATGGCAAAATGCCTCAATAAGAAACAAAACAGATTAATGAAAAGATTAATACTAATACTCAGGTAGAATGGCTTTCCCCTGTTCTGACAAAACAACATGGGAACCAGCCTCATCAGCGGAGGAACTGGCCTCAGTTTCTCCAGCCAGCACAGAGCTGGCCTGTGCAAACCCTACCCACCGACACTGGGAGTGAGGGCTCCACAGGGAACGAAAGCGGGATGAAGAAACACGCCGTTCGCTGTGCACTGTGTGAGATGTCATCTGCTCCTCCCAGACCCTCCTTTCTCTGCTATACTGGGCAGAGCTGTGGGCCAGCTGTCCCCAGTGACTCATTTTCTCTTTCTGTTCTGAGCATTTCCTGCCTCTGCTTGTACAGTTTCTCCGTGCCTGTGCATCAGGAGCAGCACAGAGCACTTAATTGGAGAGTTCATAAAAATCTATTAAACTCAGTATAATTGTAGCACTTTATCAGATAAGCTCCAACACTCTGCTTAGTCATCACACTTTTATTACCTTCCATCACAAGGACTTACTCTCTGCAAAAGTCATGACAAGTCGCCACCCCTTCTCCTACTAGAAAACTGTGGGTAGTTCTCTCCATGGCTTTACGAGCAGCAGCGTGTGGATGCCAGCTTTTTGGAAGAGAAATCTATTTACACAAGATTATGCGAAGATTACTTTTCAACTTACTGCAAAACCCCCCTAAGTTATGAAGTATATACGCAAAATTACTCTGAAAATAGAAAAAAAAATTGTTATTTTCTACTATTTATTTCTTTATGCCCTTCTAAGCAAGTTGCACTAACTAGAAAATACACAGAATGGAATACGTCACCATCATTAGAGGTGTTCAAGAAGAGGTTGGATGATGTACTCAGGGACAAGATTTAGATTATGAGATAATATTGGGTAATAGGTTGGTGATAGTCTAGGTAGTAGGTTACAGGTTGGACTTGATGATCTCTGTGGTCTTTTCCAACCTTGTTAATTCTGTGATTCTGTGATTCTATGTGCAATATATACAAAAAGTAGATATTTCAGATGTATATATGGTACCCTAATTCACTAATTTTTAAGCTTTTCCACTTCAAGATTTCTTTGAATCATATGACTGGCCTGAAAGAAATACCAATTCCATAAATAGAATTAGAATTATCTAACTAGATCTATGAAAGAAATACCAATTCCGTATATTCTAAGAGTTAAATTAAGTCTCTGTGGCTATGATTTATTTGTACATACACGGTGCTATCAGCACAGGTCAAGTACTTCACAGATAACTGACATTCGGCAGGATCTCTGGGGTGTGTTACGCTGTTCCTTAAGGCCACTCATGCGGACAATGGATCTCCTTCTTCACTGACACACCAGTGGATGCACTGGCCTGGAGAAGACATTCTCTGTTACCCTACTTGCACGAAATGACACTGACAAGCACAGACCACGACAGAACTTCCCTCCCTGTTACTAACAAGGATGCTACTGTGCTACTAACAGGGCTGCTACCACACTCTGTAATTTGCCTCCTGCAGACACTGTTGTGGGTTTTTTTAAATTTAGACCAAGAAGTAATACTTCAGTTCGACTAAATTAGTAAAATAAGTTCCAAAATAGATTTCTGTCCAAAACGTTATACTTCCTCTCTGACATTGTACACAACCTTCAATAAAACACCCAAAATTTTGAAGGCGATGAAACAACTGACAGCATTAGTTGGTTGCTGGCACAGAGACGGATTTACTGACTGTACTGTGTACTAGGTAAGTTCCTCCTTAGCAGGTCTGCTTCCAGTAGAGGACTTAGAGAATCATAGAATGGTTTGGGTTAGAAGGGACCTCTAAAGCTCACCCAGTCCAACCCCCCTGCAGTCAGCAAGGACATCTTCAACTAGAGCAGATTGCTCAGAGCCTGGTCGAGCCTCACCTTGAATGTCTCCAGGGATGGGGCCTCAATTACCTCCCTGGGCAACCTGTTCCAGTGTTCCGCTATCATCACGGTAAAGAACTCCTTCATAACATCCAATCCAAATCTACCCTTCTCTAATTTAAAGCCATTGCCCTCCGTCCTTTCACTACAGGCCTTTGTAAACAGCCCCTCTCCAACCTTCTTGTAGGTCCCCTTCAGGTACTGGAAGGCCGCTATAAGGTCTCCCCAAAGCCTCCTCTTCTCCAGGCTGAACAACCCCAGCTTGTATCCTTTTGATAGGTAATCTCATACGCTATGCTAGAAGTGCCAAATTAACCATTTATTTTGCAGTGATTGGTAGTCTTCAAGATCACTATTTCTTAGATGACTTTAATTACACTGTAATTTCTGACCGCAGCTCTCAAACGAACCCTCTGTCAGACAGCAGACAGGGTAAATCCTTGAAAGGAAAGGGCTCATGATAAATCTTACAGGGGATGTATAGTAATGTAATAAAATAAAAATCTTGACCATATATAAAGATCTAGGGAGTATATAATCTCGGAAAAGTTAGCAAAGGCAGTTTGCTCTTTGTTTGCTCTTCTTTTCTTCAAGTCTGCCAAATTTAAACCTAGCTTGCCTCAGAGCAGAGGAAATTTTGCCATCACTCTACGCGAGGAGGCAGAACTGATGCATTCTGTCTGACAAATCAACAGATAGTTTGAACCCCAAATGAAACTTTCCTTGCCCAGAGATGGTAGATGGGCATTAGTACGATATGGCACAGTACCATATCCAGCTTATCCAAACTAAGACATAGGCGGGTTAAGTGATGTGATTGGAATTACCCAGCAAATCTAACAGCAGAGCAGCAAACAGCGTGCAGTTCCTCTCTCCAAGCCCTCTCTGCTGTGTTCAACAAGCTGAGTGATTTCAGATACACAGATGAACTAATTTTTCTGGATAAAGAAGAGGCTTTTAAAGCAATTGCTTTATACATCCGGCTTCAACCAGCAATGTAAGCCCTGTGCTTGCATAAATATCAAAACGTCATGCCCTGAAAAAGACCTTAAAATATGAATGTTAAACATCTCTATATCAGAAAGCAATTCATATCCAGGTAAAGCTGCTGCTGCTCCACAGCAACCAGGATGTCCTTCTCTTACAGCTGCATTATCCATGGCACTGGATTAGTCCACGTTTGCATAGTCTGTTCATCCTACTACGTAATGCCCTTTCTTCTCCTCATTCTCGGTATCTGGATGTGGTTAAAAGAGAAGAAAGTGAACGCGTATTATTAATCCCAGAATTCCGGTATTTCTAAAACTCCTGATTGCTCCAACTAGTCTGTCAAATTCGAGGCAGAAAAAAGAAACATTGCAACCGACATTATTCACATGCGACCCATATAAAGATAAAATTAAACAATATAAAGATAAATAAAGATGAAGATTAAGATAAATAAAGATAAGTACAAATAGCATAAATAATATACATATAATAATATACATAATATAAACATGTGTATAAACATACAACCATAAATAAACATAGATATTAATACAAATAACCCAAATATAACCATAATCATAAATAAATATAAATATAATTATAAATATAAATTATAACTATAACTATAACTATAACTAATATACACCCCCCCTTGTGCTTATCTAATTTCTGCTATGCCTAATTTTAACAGGCCATTTTTCACAGTGGATTGACAAAACTCATGGCACAGAAGTAGAAAGGGGTGTGAGTGTGGGGGGGGGGCTTGTACCTGCCATT
>WEIS01007741.1:0-19504 GCA_013389965.1 Todus mexicanus | reverse complement strand
GTGTGGGGGGGGTTGTACCTGACTTCTTGAGTCTCAAGGAGGTCAGTGGAATTTTGGGCAAGGCAAGAAGGAATTACTGGGCTGTCACAAGCCAGGAGATCACGCTTGTCCTTTCCTTTATTTGCAGCCCAGCAGACAAACTGTTTGCCACACAGACCTGGGGCAAAAACCCCTCGGGGAAGAGTAAAAGCTCTTCTGGGCCGCCGAGCTGCGCAGCAGTAACACCCTGCTCAGGCTGCAGAGCCCTCCAGCAGCTGCCCCATCCCGCTCGGTGCGGGGAGAGNGGCCTCCTGCCCGCCCCGCGGCCTCCGCCCGGCACAGCCCGGCCCGGCCCGGGGGCAGCCGCCGCCGCCGCGGAATGAATGGGCGGGGGCAGCCCGCGGCCCAACCAGCCCCGGCCCCGGCGCTTTGCCTTGTGTCTGACCCGGCTGAGCCAAACCCGCCGCCCCGGGGGGCTGCGGGGAGCGGGGGGTGTGCTATGACACCCTCACCCCGACCCTTCCTCTCCTCTCCCCGGCGGTTTTTTTTCCGGTTTACCGTGAATATCCATTCTCTACGTGGCCTGAGCAAGCAAGACTCTCTAGCGACCGGCATTTTACCAAAAATAAGGATTTTTAAAAAAAAATTCTGAATGAGCGCATTGTGCATTGAGCAACCGGGGATGTGTCCTCTCTGTGCAGTGTTAGATGTAGCGAAATGGGGGGTTTTTGGTGTTGTTGAGGTGGGGTGCTTTGTTTGGTTGGGTTTGGGGATTTATTTTTTTTTTTGGTTGGTCCTTTTTCTTTCTTTTTCGTGTGTTTTTTGGTTTGGGTTTGGTTTTTAGTATTTGTTTGTTGTTTGGTTTGGTTTTGGGGTGGGGTTTTTTTGGTGTTGTTTGTTTGTAGTTTGGTTTGGGGTTCTTCTAGCTCCTGGTCAAAATGGAGCATCATCCATCCATCCATAATTTTTTTATTACCTTTTTTTTTATACCCTTTTAAAAAATACCTTCCTGATTGGCGTACCCAAAGTCAGCTTTTTTTTTTCTTCTCTTTAATCAAGAGAGCTCCAAAGGTTTTCTCCCCATCCTTTTTACCTTTTCCATGCTATGCGAGCGTTGCAGACGCCCGCTAGAAATCGGTCCTTTTGTCAGGTTTTGGAGGCGCGTTAGCAGGAAGTGAAAAATGTTAACATTTCAAAGCCAAAAGATACAAGATAATGCTATAGGTGCTTATTTCCCCTGGGGAATTTTGTTTAGTAATCTAGGATTTCCCTCAGTAAGGAAATATTATGCAGGGAGTTAACGCAGCTGATGGCATGGAAAGGTCTGTTGAATGGCAATATAAAAATCAAGCAGGGGATACTTTAATTATATATATATATATACATAAACATTTGCCATGAAGAAGATTTCTTTTTTAAAGCCCAAGAGGGAATAAGTGAGACAAAGGATGTCATTGTAAGAGATTCAGTGTCCTGAATTAGAGGGTTTTCCAATTAGCATCTGAAATGATTAGAACGGTCCAGGAAGAAGAATACAAAAATACCTTATTCGCCAGCTCTGGGGTTTGACAGGTCGAATGCCTTCTTGGTTTTCCTCCTGTAACAAAATTTGTCTTTACTAGGGCTGGGGTGTGAAACCTTTGGGCACTTCTGACATGATTTTTTTAGAGGAAAAAGAAAAAAAAAAATCAGACGTTTACCGTTTTCTTCTTACAAAGGGATGTGGAAGGTTTTGGGTTTTTTTAAATGGTTTAAAAATCTTTGTCAGACCCATATATTAAAAAAAGAAATAGAGCTTTATCCTTTAGTGTGGCCCTTTACGTAGCAGTAAATCATTGAGTTGTAAAATGTTTAGTGTATTGGTAGTGACAGCAGCGCTGTGCTTTGGCTGGTCTCCGGAAAGAGGGAGGCGTGGGGTGTAGAAGCCATGATTTTTTTTTTCCCCAATTTCCCAGGCTGGGTTTCCAACCCAGATTTGCTTTTGTACAGCGTAACGTATCCGTGTGTGCTTTTAAATCATCTGGGAATGATATTTTATATGGGTTTTTTTCCCCCTCATTGAGTTGTACCAGCAGGATATAAATAACAGGGGAAGGTGCCTTTATGGTGCCGTTGCGGTGCTGAGAGGAGGGGCCTGTGTTGCTTCTGCTTGTATTGCTTTGGGTTGCGTTTGGCTTTTAAGCAGAAAAAAACGTCCCTGTGGAAGTACCCTGGCCACAGAGGTCACTGTGTGGGAGAGCAGAGTATCAAGAAATGACCGTTAAATCAGTAAATTCAGAATAGTTAGGTTGAATTGGGATAATTAAACTGGAAGTAAATTCCCTTCAGTGAGTCTGTCGAGCCTCAGCTGCACATTGAGATTATCAAGTAGCCCTGCATTGTCAAACCGGTATTTTTTTAATAATATGTATTTTTCTGTATGATGAAGATGTGATGCTTTGTGTCCCAGTGATTTCTGACACACCACGATATGTCGTGCTCAATACCGTATTCTAGAAATGCTGCATAACTACACAGAAATACTACAAGCGCTAGAAATACTACTATGTAACAATGGAGAGTATCTTCAGAAAAATGAGATGCGATTTTAACTTTAGGCTTGTCTTCGAAATTTACTGTTCTCGTGGTGCTTCAGTAGGGGTGTCTAATGTATCAGCAACCAGTCTTTGAGGAAGAGGTGGCTGGAAGGAAGTTCTTGCAACATGTGGTTTGGGAGAGAGGCAGGCAGTGGCACCTCAAAGGTCTAAAGCGTTTTAGAGGTGGAAGTTCTTATTGGTAAAGGACAAACAGTAAGAGACTTATTGGCCTGTACGACTGCTTTAATTATACTGAGGGGTGGAACGTATTGAGCACAGAGACCTGGTGAGAATATTAGTGTTCATTTTAAAACCTGCCACGTGACCTGTTTGTGAGCTTCCTCATTCTTTGCATTTGAAGGAACACTTACACGTACAAGTTCTCACTGTTTGATGACTCAGTAGGAAGTGAAAGAGTCAGGGTAAACCACAGTGCAACAGAGAAGAAACTATATATGGTAAAACTTCTGCCATACGTGGTCTTGCACACAAGCAAGCTAAGTAGCTATTCTTAAAACATTCTGAACGTGTATCAAATGCTTGCAAAAATGAATGATGATGAGCTCTTGACTTCCTTGCAGAGGTGTGTAAATTCACTGGGTGTTGGTGTTATTATTGTCCAAGATCCGATGTACGCTAACCATTTTTCTGAAGTTATTTGATAATTGCTCCAAGGGGTGCACACGGTAAGAGGTGGAGGAGAGGCAAGTGCGCTATACTTTCAATTTGAAACCTTCTAACAGTATTTGAGTGGAGAGAACAGTGAACATCTAATGTCTGGCGCTGGAAAAGGGAAGTTGATTATGTTCCAAACTACTAGAGTTCATAACATTCAGGTGAAGATTTTGGAGGATCTTCTGTGAGGAAAGGAGAAGTATCTTAGGTTTTTTTGTAGCCCTTCAGAAATCTAGAATTGTTCAAGATGTATTGCACGGACACGTTTTTGTTTCTTAAATGCATTTACCTGTTGGTAGATTTACTAGGTCTGGTTCTTCAGCTCTAAGTTCCAATGTTACGTCATCACAGACCTACCATGAATATTTAATGCCACGTCAGGGAGAATACCACAGGGGGGATGCTCTCGTTGGTGAGGAAGCTGATGTATGAGGCCGACTTGTTCTCATCTTCTCCAAATTTTCATTTAGCCTGGGGGGATAACATACAAATTTGAAGGGGAAGAGGCAGTTAAAATTTTGCCCTATCGATCTACTGTTGAGTTTAGCAAACTTTGTAAAAACGTTGGTTTTAAGGCTGCTTGTCCTGCCCTGACAGACGTGGGAGTCCAAGCTTTATCTTGCTCATTGTAGTTCACATAGATTAAGTCTGGGTTTGATTGTGGTTTAGGCTGGTTGCAGTAATGGCAGTCTGCTTTTAAAATCTAGGGTTTATTAATCGTCAACATTATTAACTGCCTGAGAAGGCATGTCAAGGTTTTAACAGGAGCTAGAAGTTATTATTATGGTTCAAATAGTGAAAACTTGGAATAGTGTTTTTGTAGATCCGCATTTTCTAGGTTGGCACAGTTATATGTGATTTCGAGAGGTATTTTTGAGGTTCGCCAAGAGAGACACACTGATTTTGTTCAGTAGTTGCTTTGGTCACCTGTCTCGATGGTTACTCTGTAAATCTCGGGGTTGTATTTGCCCAGGCATCAGGATTTAAATGCAGGTAGGGGAGCTTCTTGAGGAGTGCACCAACAGCCTGAGTTTTAAAGATTCATTTAGATGTTACTGGTCCTGTTACTTCAGTTGGCCAACATGGTTGGTGATGACTGGTAGGGAAGTTGCTTCATGGGGCAACCAAAAGAGGAAAAGCTGTAAGCCAATATGTGGGGGCAGAGGTGCACGGGCTACCTGGAGGTGCTTGTGGTTGTACTTAGAATCATAGAATCATTGAGGTTGGAAAAGACCCTTGGGATCGAGTCCAACCGTCAGCCCTACTCTGCAAAGTTCACCCCTAAACTATATCCCCCAAGACCACATCTAAACGCCCTTTAAACACATCCCGTGATGGTGATTCAACCACCTCCTTGGGCACCCTATTCCAGTTTCTGATCACTCTTTCTGTGAAAAATCCTTTCCTAATGTCAAACTTGGAACAGTTTGTGAAACTATAAGCTGAAGGTTGGCAATGTATGGGCTGTTTTACAGAACTTCCTTCCAGCTTGACCAGGTTGTGCACAATGAAGTTTTTAGCAAGCACACCTAAATATTGTAGTAGCAATACAAATTGTGTGGTAGCCCTGAATGCAGGAATTTGCTAAGTCTGAAAGGGAGATTTTTAAAAACAAATTTGCTCACTGTTATTTGGACTCAGCTCAGTTTTTGAAATGTCCAGTACATTTCTTCTGATATAAAAGTTCTGGTAAAATGTCTGCTGGTGTGTTCAGGTAGTGTGATCCAGAGATTCTTGTGGCTACTCTGCTTTCTCATAGCAGCGCTGCACCCTTGAATACACAGATAAGATCTGTGTGACTCCTGGATGTGTCTGGCCTTAATATAAGCAAAAGAGTTGATAAGCGCCTACCTTTTCGGAGAACTCTGGACCGAAGTGGAATGAGTGAAATGAGTTGTATACACATCGTTCATCAGGTATTCCAAACATCTCTGCCTTTGGAGACAGCAAGTGCTCAACAGGTGAAAGAAATTAGAATCACAAAAAGAAAAAAAAAAATCCTTTCTCCCCCAGCATTAACTAAAACATCTCTTGGATCTTTCCATAACTGGCTTTATAGTGTCTTTCCAAAACAGGTGCCCTTTTTACTGCAGTAGGGCAAATAATTTAGAGCAACAGAAAGTGACTGTTCTTGTCGCTGTTTAGTGTAATGGCAGAATTCCCCTCAGCTGCAATTAGCTGTTCTCTTTGCTGTGGTAATTGTTTCACTGCAGAAAACTCGGGGAATGTTTTAGAAATTCTAGCAGGTTTTTTAATACAGCCAGAAATGGATAACTGAGCTTTGGGGCCAGGGCCCCAAGGAGGCTGCGAATTGTCTGTCCTTTGAGGTTTCCAGCACCCAACTGGTCAAAGCCCTGAGCAGCCTGGGCTGAATGCAGGGTTGGCTACTTTGAGCCCAAGGTTGGACACGGCATCTCCTGAGGCTCCCTCCAGCCTGGACAATCCTGTGACACTGTGTTACTACCATTAACCGTAGATGGTTGAGTAGTTTTGCACATGAAAATGGATACCACTTGGTTTGGGACTGCAGGATTTTGTTCTAGCGTGCTGGTACAGCTAAGTAGACATCAAAAAAAGAGGACCCTACTCTATATGGACTGGAGGCAGAACATCAGAGCAGGATTGCCGAAGAGCGTAATTCGTTGATCCCCATTACCTAAAATTGTCACTTCTTGCTAGCACATTTGACATTCTTGTTTTACAACTGAGCTTCCTCTAGTGACTATAAATTTAATCGCTTTATTTTTGCGCTTAGTTAATCCTCACTGTTTTCTGAGCATATATACTATCTTGGGACCCAGTAATATAAAGCTTCCTTTAGTACATATTTGGGTAAAAAACACTCTTCCAGAGTATCCTGTTTGGTGTGAGCTACCATCAGCTGAGCTGGTTTTGGTTGTGCCGTTGGTTTTAGAAGCGCTTACTGCAAACTTGTATGTTTATCCTTAAAAAGAAACCCTAGAAATTATGAAGTGCTGAGAAATCCATCTGAATGGCACAGACTATCTGCTAGTTCCCTGTTAAACACTTTTTTTATAACAGTGTAACACGTGAATTTGCAAGGTTTGGTGGTTGTCTTTTTTTTCTGATGTGTGATTTGTTATGCTGCCGTGTGCTTTAATTGAGAGAGGCGATTTAATGCGGTCTCCTTGGGTACTGTGATCCGTTACAAAATGATGGGTTTGGGCTTGCTAGAGAACTGGTGTATAGAGCAACAGGAAATACAGTGTACTTAGTTGTTCTAATAGTGTCTCTCAAAATTCTGAAAATTCTGACAGTCTGATTCAGAAAACATTCTGGAAAATAATTCAGCTTTATAAACCTGTGCATCATCTGAAATGTGTAAAATTGACTTGGAAGTATAAATCCAATTGTTTTCCAGTGGGACACATGCTCTTAAATGTGGGGTTTTAATTTTTTTACTCCAGAGCGGATTTCTGTTGGTAAACAAAAGTAAGGCGTGTTCTAACATAATTATTTATTCCTTTTCAGTTTGTGAAATGTGGCTATGCAGGCTCAAATTTTCCAGAGCACATTTTTCCAGCTTTGGTTGGAAGACCCATCATAAGATCAACGGCTAAAGTGGGAAACATTGAAATCAAGGTAATTTTTTTTTTCATTGTTATTCCTTTCTGGCAGATAAAAATATTTAGGGCAGCTTTTGCCTTATGTAATGTCGAGAAATGCTTTTTCCTTAATTCCCCTTTATGCTCGTGATTCATTTCTGGATTGGGTTTTAGCCTGTCACAAACTACAGAGTCATTAAGGGGATGATCTGAAGCGCTGGAGGCTCTCAGATAGTACAGATGAGGAGACAGCAGGTAGGGCTCACGTGGTTCTGGGCAAAAACAGGTTTCAAATGTCAGTATGTAAACGATGTCAAGGTTAGAAGGCAGAAATAAGAAGTGGTTGATGCTTGTCACCAAGCTGTGAGATTCTGGGACTATGCTGAAGAACTGCTGGAGATTCCAGGTCTTTTTATGCTGTTCGCTTTCTACTTGTAGTTGAGCGTCCATGATCTTGTATGAGACGTTTAACCTTGGTTGTGTTTGCATTTCATTGTCCCTATTGTTTTTGTTTTCTTTTCTTTTTGCTGTTGATAGCTGTAGATACTCCCCACCAGTTAAGAGAAGGAGAGGCTGTGTTCAAGGCTACTTTGCCTTGGGTTGTTATTCCAGGCTTGGAATGGGAGGGGACCACTGAGAATGTTTTTCAAGCCTGGGGAGCTATCATTTCTCACTTTATTTTGTAATTACAGAGTAATGCTTCAAATGTTAATAATTGCTTCTGCAATACAGGCCTCAGTAAATGTCTTGGCCCTGCTGCGGTCGTGTCCTCCCTTCTTGCTTCTAGCCACACATTCTCACCTTGTCCTGGTCGTACAGCTTGTGCACTCCTGTGGTGATCCAGCTGAAAAAAGAGTGATTTCTTTGTCAAGGAAGTTTTGGCAGCCTTACTAGGCAACTGTGCAAGTTCCAGTTTGAGAGCAAGGCAGAAGTGGGAACTTGAGAGAGAAGCAGGAGGCAACACAGAACTGCAGAAGCCCTCACTTAGGCCAGTGAAGGTCAAGTAGAACCACACATGTACAGCCTTTGAATTTTGCTTTCCCTGTAGATTTGAAGCAGCAACTTAATAAGAGAAAAAAAAATATATCTGCCCAGCCTTGTTCCTTATTTTCAGAACCCTATGGGTGAAAAGGAGAACTTCAATTGTCTGATTGCTGCTGCTGCCTGTAAATGTTAGTAGTATCAGCAGGAGGCCATATTAGGAAGTCAAGAGGATGAAAGACATCAGACCTTTCAAAAATGCATGCGCATATATATATATCTATATATATATCTCAATACCACTTTGTTTTAGTTAGGACAGTTTGGTTGAAAGGATGGAGATCTTTCACAGCATGTAGGAGCTTTGGTAAGGAGAGGGAAAACTTCATCTTTGCAAGGCCTGGGGAGAGGTGTTTCTTTGAATATCTATTTGAACTTAATGTGACAGTTTCTTTAAGGAGGTCCTGGTAAAGTTCTGTGAAAGGGATACAGTGATTTACAAGTCTTAAGTCCAAGAAAAATTCTCCTGCATGGAGCCTCATTTTCGGAGTCATGTCTCCTATCTGGCTGATCTGATACCAAAACTGGCAGGACAGGCTGTATCCTCTGATTGTCTGGTAGCTTAGTTTAATATCATTACAGGTGACAGTGTAGAGATGGAAAATATAGGAGGTAGAAATGGGTAGTTGCTATGAGATCAGTGCAAAAGAACCGTCAAACTAATTTCATGTGTATCATCCGGCTTCCGCTTAAGCGTGGATCACGTAGATGTATTTTCGGGAGTATAAGCTGTGTCTAAATTCTTCCTGGAAGTTTTAGAGCATCTGCCTATAATAGCTTGTCACTCTTTCTTAAGGAAACAGTGAGAAGAAAACAAGATAAGAAATCTCTACCACAGATACTTGGGGTATCCCAGTAAGATAATACAATAGGAAGACTTGTTAAGTATGGATCCCATTTTTCTTTGTGAGATTCTTGCAGATTTCTTAAAGAAGTGTATTTTAACAGATGAGTTTCATGCCAAATTTTAATTCTAGCCATTCACCATAGGCTCTTAGGGGATAAGTTTAAAGCTGAGTAAAGGAAACCAGCAAGAATATTATCAGTTTAACTTCTCAAAACTCTTCAGAAAAGCTGTCATTCCTGTGAAATTCAGAAACTCTGTGAAAAGAGTCTGGAAGCTGATCAAAACAGTGCTTATCATTCATCTATTGAGTCACTGATCTCAAGTTGCTTTGCCCATGTTTTCCTTCTGGACTTTCAGTTCATCCAGCAGCAGGGATGGAGCTTTTTCCCCTACTCAGATCCCCCAGTTCAGGACATAAACTCAAAAGGTTCGCTATTACTGGGATTATTTTGGTTAAAATTGCGACCTTAAAACTCTGAAACCAGAAGCACAGGTTCTGCTTTTAGCTCTTACTGCCTTACTAATCTTTGCAGCAGGTTTGTGAGTTTATAACCTTCCTAGGAAGGCAGCTTTGACTAGTTCAAACAATTAGATTTTGGGGGCAGATCAGACCTGCTGAGCCATAGTCCGTGTCTACAGTTCTGTGCGGTTTCTGCCAAAGGCAGCCCGGAGAAAGTCATTCTCAGGATTTGCAGTGAGCAAGTGACGGGGGGGCCCACGCTCTGAACAGCCTCTTTGGTACTGCCTGTGCAGGGGCAGCTGCCAGAAATTCTGCAGACCTCCTCTCACACAATTTGCAGAATAAGTACATTTGCTCTAATGGTGCTGCTGGTTATCCTATGGCTTTTGAGAGCTTGGGTGACTCAAAGGGAATCTAATTGGAGGAGGAAAAAATCTCAGTAAATGTGGAAATGGCTTTAGTATAACTTTGGACAATGTGCGTACACTTCAAATACAGAGTCATAGAATCACAGAATCATCTAGGTTGGAAAAGATCTACAAGATCATCCAGCCCAGCCTTTAACTCTAATACCTCCGTAGTGCTTCCTGGCTTCTTTAATTATCTTATCTTCCTACCTCCATAGCTTGCTGTAGGGAAAGAGCTTTGAGACACTGCATTTCATGGTTGCTTGTTTCCATTCTGAGAGTAGATATCATGATTTAAGTAAATACCTCTTATTTGATTCTTGTGGGGTATTCGTTCTATGAATTATGAACAGATTAGGCTGCTTGTAGGCAAATGCTTTTATGTTACAGTTTTCAGTTCTATGAAAGTGGACTTCTTAAAACGAAATTTAAGTTTAGCATTTGTCAGAGCTAGCTGTGGTCAAATACCTTGGGCAGAGTCTTGTCTAGTTCAGATAAGCACCTCGCCCAGGATAACTCCAGTGTTGCAGAATATTTATGCACAGAATCCTATATATGAGAAACAGGCAGATATATTGATCTTGTTTGCAACGTAAGATGCATAAACGTGACATTCCACTGATGTACAGCAATAGCTTCCTTTAAGGAGACAATTTGAGATCCTAAGAATGCTACTTTGGCCCTAACTACACTAACTCGGATCATTTCCCCCTGTACGTGCATCTCTGCAGCTGATTTCTACTGTGTACTTAAAATAATTTGAGAATTTCATTTAGGCCTTTTCTGACTTTCTCGCTTCTACCTTCTTTCTTCACCTTTCTTCTCCTGTTGAAGTAGAATAACAAAAAGATGGTAAGTGAGGTGCCCCTCTGCTGTTTGTTTACCGGTTTTGCTTGATGGGACCTAGTAGCTGTTACGTTATTTTTTCGATGCTTTTTTTCCGATTTTGTTTTGTCTTGTCTTACATTTTACATTTGAATACGTACTTATTTTGGATGTCCTTCATTGCTTCGGTTTACTAGCAACTAATTCATGAGAGTAGTTTGTGTTGCTTCTAAATGCTACATAGCCTGTAGTTTTGCAAGATGTAAGAATAACTCTTAAAGATCAATGTAAGCTCAGCATCTTTAACAGTAGAAATTGCTGTTATTTAACATTACAAACCATGAGCTTGAAACTTTCAGGTTTCAGTTACAGATAAGTTCACTGAGTTACCGAAGTGGTGGAAACATTGAATGTCATGATATGGGTTCCTCTCTCTAAAATCAGTTGCAGTCTCCTCCTTCCTCTTCGCCTACCTGTTTTGCTCTCTTTTAACTTTGTTTTGAAAGGATGTGAAAGTTTAGTGCAACTTCTGTCGCACATTTGAATAGCGGCTTTTCCTGGGCTATGTCCTGTTGGGCAGCGCAGTGCCTCAAGGAACAATGCACAAAAAAGGATTCCAATTCTAACCGGTGGAGCTTCTGTTGTCTTAAATTCCCAGGGGGTAACATGGCCACATGGTGGAGTTTTCATAGTATAGTTTCACTAGAGCACATTTCAAATTTTAGCTTAAAATGTTAGTCTTGGCTTCTGTCTTCTGTGCAAGGGAAAACAAAACTGCCTTGGCGGGGAGAGGGGTTGGACAGAGGAATGGTTTGATTGAAATTATTTTCAGTTAACTTCCTTTTTATGTAGTCAACAGTAATTGTTTAGGTTAGCTTTTAGAAAAGGGATTACAAACCGGATGATGAATTTTTGATAGCGCATCTTTTTTCCCTGGCATTGACTAGTAGGTTGAATGACCCTTGCTTCGAAGCTCTCTGTGCCACGGGAACTGTAAACTGCGGGGCTGTATTTTTCTACGAAGCCGCCGGGCTTTTTGCAATGGAATGAATATAATACCAGTACAGAAACCGTGCTGTTGGGACTGAGAAATAATGTTTTTCTAGGGTAAATACGAGCAAGTCCATTGAGGCTTCTTTAGAAAAGTACAGCTTATAACAGGAAGCAAAGCTAAGACGTTACTGAGCAAACTTCCTCTGGGAAATCCGTGGGAAAGGAGAAGACTTGATGCTACTAATTTGAATGTGCAATGTTTGCATCACTAACTTTAATAAACAGATTGCTTAATCGGTGTGAGATGACTATGAAAGCTATACATTAGTCGGTTGGATTTGTGTAAGAACGCGTTGCTGGGGTTTTTGGCTTGGGACATCTGGCATGGAACAGACAAGGCTGTATTTTATATTTAGATGTGTTTTCTCACACCCTACTGACAGGCAATATGTAAGCCATTGTTTCTTTTAATGTCTAGCGTGGAACTTATAATCTCTTATTTGCTTTTGCTACTGTTCGGTATGCTTGTTCAGCACTCATTATTCCTGTTTCGGTATTATGCACAGATATTTGCAACATGCATGGAAAAATACTCTGCCAATCCCACCTACAACCCTTATGTGCCATTTTGCATCTCGGCCTTTTGAAATTAGTATTTGATAGAAGAATTTTGGAGGTGTCAGCAGTACCTACAAAAGTGTTTGTGGTATCTAGCCGTTGCAGGATTTATTGGTTTGTTTAAGGTTAGCTGGAGAATGGAATTAACAAAGTTTATGTTGGAAAAGGTTTGGGATGGGTAACAACTGAATTTAAATGCTACATGAAATATATTCTGCTTTTCTCCTAATTACCTGGAAATGATTCTAAAATGTGGGTGTTGATTAAGAATACAGCTGGACACAAGCTGGAGCAGCTCACTGTCACTATTAAGTATTTTGGTATTTGGAAAATTTTGAAAGCACTGACGCATTTCTGTACTAACATTTTACAGGATCTCATGGTTGGTGATGAAGCAAGTGAATTACGCTCCATGCTGGAGGTGAATTATCCAATGGAGAATGGCATAGTTCGGAATTGGGATGACATGAAGCACCTCTGGGATTACACGTTTGGACCAGAAAAACTTAATATTGACACAAAAAATTGTAAAATACTACTCACAGAACCTCCCATGAATCCAACTAAAAACAGGGAGAAGATCGTAGAGGTATGTCCGTGTAGTAGAAACTGATAGATACTGTCATTGAGACATCACTTAGAGATTTTAACTTCTTGGAGCAACTGTCTGAGGCAAAACAGTTCTGTTTTCTAACCGGAACTCAGCCTCAGCCACAGTTGTGAAGGCTGCCGAGGTTAAATTCAAACAAGCTGACCTCATCCAAAAACTATAAGCAGGCTTCTTGTCTTAAGCTGTGTCACCAGTTAAGACATAGAGTTGGAAATACATGTTTATCTTCATGTAGCTGAGACATGTTGGTTGCTAACTATTGGATGATTGTTAATTACTTTAAATGACATGGACTTCTGTAAGCCAGCAAAGCTTCAGAGGAGATGGAAGCTTGAGCAAGATGATGCTTACCAGATGGAGCAGTGTTGTTGGAAGTAGCTGAGACAAAGGTGTGATGACAACCAATTCAGTAATCTTTGATTACTGCCAGGGATTATCAGAGAAGGAGAGCCTGGTTTTTGGATCCTTGATCTCTCACTGCTGCCCTGGGCGACCTAAGCTCTATCTGAACGTTACATTCATGTACGTTGTCAGATGTGTATTTTCTAGCTCTAGTACCACATGATAAAAGACTTGATTTTGAAGAACCAGAAATGTTTGATGAGAACAAAAAGTTTAGTTGCCTGTTTTATTGTGTTGGGTTTTTTTCTCAAGCATCATAGGTATTTTCAATTACTGTAAGTATTCAGTGTAACAAAAATATAATTTTAAAAATGTGTTGTTGATAGGGCAAGAAAAATGGATTCTAAGCCTGAAACCTTCTCCATTGACCAGAACTTTGAATATGAAAGCTTGTGTGTAGATTTTTGTTTTTTCCCCCCAAATCTGTTGCTTAGTCTAATAAGAATTTACCTTTATCATTATCTGCTGATGTTTCCTGGAAAATCCTTTTGTCGTCCTGGCTACAGGAGTGCTTTCTGCAAGGTGGCAGTGAATATTGTTTGCACTAATCTTTTCTTTCAGTGACTTGGGAGCAAGTAAACTATGGTACAGTTGGAAAAACTCAAGGAAAAAAAAGAATCGAAGTGTACAATCTAAATTCAGCATTTCTTGGCAACTGTGGACAACAGGGACCTATTACCTAAGTATTATGTAATGCAACATTAGGAATACGGTCTATTGTGTATCAGTCAGCTGTAGTGCGATAGACATAGCAGATTATTTTGGGTGGCCTCCACGTAGCAGGAATGGGTGAGGTTCCTGCTCAGGCTTCTTTGCTTTTCAGCTGTCTCCAGTAGTGTTCTTGCTTCTGTTTTCCTGCTAAACACAAAAGGCTAGGGTTTAGTTACTCTGGGACTGAGCAATTTTATGCCATCAGTTGGGAAGTCTTGTAGGGCTTCTGAAGTCTGGTACAATATTTGTATTACTCCACTGGCTTTTGAAAATCACTCTAGAGACTGTAGATACTTAATCATGATCTAGAGGATTAGGGAGGCCTAGAATCTGTTTTGGTAAAGTTAAATTTGAGTTAAACGGAAGCTTGTTGTTTCTATTAGTATTTTGGATGGATCTCAGTTTTATGAAGTTAGGACTAGCAATACGTAGTTTTTAACTGCAACGTATTTATACTCCTTCCATTTTTGACATGGACTCCTCTCCTTTTCAGGGAGGCCAGCCCAGTTTGAAGCAGGGCACTGAATTAAGGTTTTCCGTAAAGCCTGCAGTAAATACAATAATGTCTCTGCATTTTGTGACACAGTGGAGCAGCATTTTAAGATAAAAGCTGAGTCACCTGGACCATATCAAGATGATAGATAATTACAAACGCTGTACTTTGTTCTCCTTCCAGTAACTCTCTCCTCATCCCATTGCTCCATCAAACTCAGCTACACAGAAACAGCAGCAAGTGTTCACACAACAGCTCTATTGTAAAATACGTATTTTAAAAGTGCTTTTTTTAATTCACTGGTTGCTTGTCAGCTTAACTGAGTGTTCACAGTTGGTTTGTTTCCAGTTACCTACTGCATTCTCATTCTGTAACACCCTCTGGAGCAGCCAGACTCTTAACAGCATTATCGTGTAGCTACAGAAGTACTCTAGCACAGTCATTTCTAATCCCATCCTAGTATTCTTCAGCTTTTTCCCCAGTTTCTAGTTCTTCCTCTCTGTGCCTAATTAGAACATCACTTTGTAGGTAATGCAAAAGGTGCTGTCATAAGAAGAATCTCTTCAGGAGAGCTTCCTGCTCAGCACATGCATATTAATATTTAACATACATGGCCTGTGTCAAGGCATTTTTAATGTCAAATAGAACAGACCTACACATCTTGAAAGAAAGAATAACAATGCCCCCCAAGGCCTGCATATAGTTTAAAAAAGGTTTTGCAGTGGTTTCTGGGGTTTAGGCAGTAACTGGTGCCATTGAAATACAACAAAATGAGTATGAAGATGATAATGGAGATTTTTCTTAAATTAGTTTTTCATTTTGTAATCATTCAGGTTGTTCGAAAGACTCACCCCTTGGAATAGCGCTGGGTTTAGACAATGACTGCTCAAATGGGATTGCTTTTTGAGTTGTTGCCCTTGTGGCTGTTCCTTTTCTGGTAGACGCTTCCGCTTCTTGTTGCTGAAGTTATTGCCCATGTGCCAGTTGTGGCCGGTGCAGAAGTTACTAGCCAGCCTTGCAATGTCTTGCTCATGCACCTTACCACTATATTGGATTTCCTTTTGTGTTACCCAGTTCACATTAGGGATTTATAAAAACCCAAACCATGATGTTCTAATGGCAGAGTGCTCTGCAGCTCACCCCTTCTGTGTTCCTTTCTGCTTGACTTCTGCCACACTGCCCGGTCACAGAGAATATCCTGAGAAAGGTGGCATCAGTTTTCCCAGGGGTTTTGCAGTGTGCTCGATACAGCTATGAAATAACTGACCTGAATTTGCAAGGATCCAGGTTTTTGGTACGGGCCAGCCGTTTAGAATCACGCTATTCTAACAGAGGAGGTTCTTTAAATGGTTCAGAATTCTAAAATTGTCAGGCATCAGCTTTTTTTTTTTTCTTGAAAAATATTTGGATATCCTTTTACTTAAGCTGTGGGAGTACTCTAGGATTTAATCCGTTTCTAATCCTAGAAGTTACAGAAGTGCCCAGGAGCCTGCAGAATAGCAAAAGCAAAACTTCTGTATGTGCTGGACTCAGAGTTCATCCTTTTTTTTTTTTTGTGGTAAAGCATTTTGAAGGCAAAACTGCTGTACAGTGTAGTTTGTTTATTTGGCCTTTCTAGTGTTTATAAAGAAGACAGTATCCTATAAACTCTTCATCCTTTAATCTTAGACTCTGTTTCATCACTGAAACTAGTTTAGTGGTCAGGGAACTTAGTCTACAATACAGGCAGTTGCTTTTCATGTTTCAGTAAGAGTTCTGCGAGCCTGTGCATTCCTATGTGTAGGAGGAGTTGGCTCTACCTGCACTATTGCAGTTGTAGTGGGCTTTGCACTAATTCTAGATGCTTGTTATCAATTGTGCTTTCAGGAAGGGAAGAAGACAGCCTGGGTGCAGGGAACAGCCTGTGACACTGAGCTTGTTCTAGACCTATGTGTGTCGGAGTCTCTTTGATCTTTACTCGGCGTAGTCTGCAGTTCACAGAATTGTCAGGGTTGGAAGGGACCTCAAAGATAGTCTAGTTCCAACCCCCCTCCCACTAGATTAAGTTGCTCAGAGCCCCATCCAGCCTGGCCTTAAAGACTCCCGGGGGTGGGGCTTCTGCCACCTCCCTGGACAACCTGTGCCAGTGTCTCACCACCCTCATGGTGAAGAACTTATTTCTAAAGTTGTACAAAGTCTTTAGGGCTTGATTACAAAGAATAAAAGAGAGCCCCTGGACTGCATTTGATTTTGAGCGTACACCTTTAACAAACATTTCATTCCCAAGTCACGCTTCAGTAATGAAGTACTTGGCTGGTCTACAAGTTCTGCCTCCCACTCATTAAGCTCTTTGGAAAATGGCTTAGTAAAGCTGCAGAAATTGGTGTGTGGGTTTCTTGTAGGCATTCACTTCTGTTGCTAAACGGATGTGGAATATTTCATGTGGCTCGTCTTGTGTGAACAGGTAAGGTATAGAACTGCATGTACCACATACTGCCAAAAAGCACGAAGGTTTCTAATGTTTGTGTAGCATCTCTGGTGAAATTTCTCACAAAGTGTTCAGCAATAATACAGAATTCTAAAAATACAGTTTTCAAACATCTGTGAAATTTCTTTGAAGTATTTGGCCTGGTTTGGACGTTAATTTTTGCCTTCATCTTGCAGGTTATGTTTGAGACTTACCAGTTTTCTGGGGTGTATGTAGCCATTCAGGCTGTTCTTACTTTGTATGCTCAAGGTAGGCAAAGATAATTTAAAATTTGTTTATTTTATAAATGTGTTGCTGAGCCAAAGGAGTAATACGATATTAAAGGGTCTTGGGCTTAATTCAGTGCTGTTGTAGGCTCAGCTCTAACTTGCGGGCTTGCTTTCGTTTTGAGGAACTGTGGATAGGTGCCACTGTGGGTGTTGTTTTCATGAACCAGCTGTGGAGAATTGCTCATAAATACAAAAGCCTGTTTTATCAAAACTGGTGTTGTTTCAGGGTGTAGTCTTCTAGCCTTTGGCATCAAGTCTTAATGACATGCTTTTGATTTTCTGATAAAGGAAATATTTATTGCCGTAAGCGAATTTCAAGATGACTAGGTGACTTTTGCACTATTTTCACTTGGAAAAAACAAACAACAAACTTGGTGCTTTTGCTGTAGATAAGCTAGAGTAAATGATCCTCAGCCTGAGGAGGAAATTACAGATTGCTAATTAAATTACTGGATAGAAATTCTGCCATGGACTACAGTCCTTCTGGGATTTTAAGAAGTTACTCAAGCACATCACTTCTAAGAACATGACTCCTTACATCTGTTTACTAGTGGCTCGGTGTATTTAACTGCCACGTAGCAGGACATAAATGTCCTTGTCCATTAACGTGTCACCAGTTTCTATGTCTGAGAGAGAAGTGATGAGGTGCAGGAAGGGTGGCCCTGTTGTGCCAGTCGTTAAAACTACTTGAACCAAAACCACTTTTGCAGACCTGGATAGTAATTTTATTTGCTGTGATCCGTGCTATTACCCTTTTTTTTTTTCTTTCCCTTGGTTTTTCTTTAGTTTGATTCCTTGTAAGTATTTAATTGAGTAACATACGCAGTCTTAAATTCTGCCGTGTTTGTACCTGTATTTTACTATATAGTGCTCAATTACTTTGTGAATGACAAAATGTGGAAACTTTAATCGGTCAACGCTGTTTCTACATACTATCATTTAAAACAAAGTTGAAGATATTTCTAAGATACAAAAAATAATTGACACATAAAGAAGTCATTTGCATTTGATAATAAAAAAATCCCTTTAAAACACCCTGCTTATTTATATTACATTGAAAATTAAATATAGAGACGTGCCTCATTTCCTTGCACCTCATTTTGTTGCTGGTGTTGCAGCTTTCTTAAGACTGTTTTTACCTGGAATTCTGTGTGATTGTGCACCTTTTAAAAACAAAGGGATTTATATATCAAAACCTAGTTCTAATTAGGAAGTTCTTTAGCAGTTCCTCACAACAATTTGGCACAAGGTGTAGTTCCTTGTGACTGTTTCCTTCCTTATTGCGTGTGTCCCGATTGCAAGGCTGGTTGTGTTTGCATAGTGGTTATTCCAGTTCTCTAATAAATCTGAAGATCTGATCACGACAGCACCAAGGTGTGTTCTTCAGTTCATTTGGGGCAAGTAACCCATCTGTTTGCCTTCAGCTTACAAAGCTTTGGCAAATTACTGTAGCCAAACCAATGGACCTTGCTATTACATATTTAATGTTCCTTCATTATTTTGAGGGCTCCCCTTAAAATATATTTTCTTGCTTTAGAGAAGCTATAAACTGTTCTCTATCAGCTTTCACCATCAATTCAGCTTTTTTAATTGGTGATGTGTAAAAGCTTCGGTTTCTTCATGCTTATATGATCTTTGTTTTGTACGCCTTAGAATTTAATGTTTTTGTGGTGAAGTTTTTTTCACTGGAGTTAATTTCTTTTGGTCTGTTAAAGTGGATCTGATTTGGCCTAACGCTATTTCTGTGGGCAAACCAAATTACATGTACTGTATAGTCCGAATATTCTCTGCTTTGTGAAAGCATTGTTTTGTTTTTTGAACACTGGACAAAATCGAGTCCTAGTATTTGTAACAAGGTAAACTCGTGGCTTGAATTCCTCTAGCTTACTTCATGTTTGAGAAATAAGTAGAAGGTTGCACATACACAGATGAATCTGAGGAGGAATTTTTGCCCCAACAAGCATTTAATGATCTTACATATTCTCTTTAATTAGAGTGCAATTTAAGTTGTCAAAACACCGGGTGAAATTGCGAATGGTAGAGTTACAAGCATCTAGGAAAGAGCAGAGGTGATACTTTTAAAAAACATGCATGAAAGCATTTGTTACTATGAAAGCCTTCAGTTTAAAATCTGTCTGAATGGAAATAACGGAGTAGTAAATTGTGACTACTTTTCCCAAAATGGTGACTGAGGTTGTGTTAAGATTACAATGAGGGAAAACTATCTTAAACTTCCTACTATTCTGCTCAATTATGAAGGTGCNAGTTTGAAATTTAAAGTTTGATGTGTTCTGTGTGCTTTGGACTTTTCTTTTTTTTTCTTCTTCTTTTTTTTTTTAGGCTTGTTGACTGGTGTTGTTGTGGACTCTGGAGATGGTGTAACTCATATTTGCCCAGTTTATGAAGGTTTCTCTCTCCCTCATCTCACTAGACGGTTAGATATTGCCGGGAGGGATATCACTAGGTACCTCATTAAGGTAAGCTGGGAAGAATTTTTAAGGTTATGGCTGTGGTACATTGGTTCAAGTTAAAATTCCTTGATAGCCAGAAACCACTATGTTTTCC
>WEIS01007740.1:0-19065 GCA_013389965.1 Todus mexicanus | reverse complement strand
CAAACTACCTTGCAATCTGAGCCTACTAAAGACCCCAAAATCTTTGAAAATATTTGTGTGTACCCTTTGAAGTGGTAGTATTAAGATAGCTCAGTGTCATTAGCATCAATGTGTTCTAAAACTGAGCAATGTGGAAAAAAAAGTATACCAGTACTTGGTAGTAGTTGTAAACATCAAGTGTTATCACTGCTAGAAGCAGAGACTATCTGAGAAAATGTGCCGTTAACTTCAAAAAGTACAGTTGCTTAGAAGAGACTGAGCTGAAAAGTAAAATCACTGAACAGGATTAGTTGCGTTCTAACTAAAACCAGGACAACAGGAAATATCTAGAAAAGAGAAGCAGAGATGTAAAAGAAGTCTTCAAAATTTTAACACTAAAAAAGTAATGTTTGCATATTAATGTGATGCTGATGAGACATTTTTTCTAAAGTTATTTGCCCATTTAAGTTTAAAATATACAGAATAGATCCCTACACTTCTAGGATTCTAAGGATATTCAAAGGTTAATGTGAATTTTCTTATTTTGTAATGCAAAACAGAAGTACTAAAAACTGTAAGCTGGCGTGTAATAAAGTTACTTTCTGTTCCATAGTGCTTCAACCAGAGGCTTTGAAAGTATTCACAAATATTAAGCCAAGGGCTTAACTGTAATAAACCATGTAGCTCTTTGCTTTACTAAATCAGGATTTCAGTGAAGTAAGGCAGATTTGTCAAAAATGCTTAAGGACACACAAATCCCATTGATTTTGGCACTTGAAAGTTGTGTACTGAAATCCCTTAGATGCTTTTGAAATCCATACCTTCAAGCCACCAGACTCATGTTTTTTCTGTCCTCCCTTGCCTCAGTTCATCCAGCTAAAATTAATTTACCCATCAAAGCTAAAACTATTTCTAATGTTAAGTTGTTTCTAAATTATTTCCTGCAGTTGATGGGAGACATTCTAGTATAAATGTCTGGCAAAACTTTTACTTTATTCCATCATTGTAATGAGGTAGATAAATTTATTTTAAAACATATTACTTTCCATCTTAGTAGCTGTCTGAATCATATTTAAAAATAAAAATAAATAAGTAATGGTAAGTATTCTGCAAGAGAAGGTACTATAGGATGAGATATCTACTACCTATGGGAACTGCCATCATAATTTTCAGGTCACTTGAAGAAAGTTTTCCGCAAGTTAAAAATGAGGGATTTTTAAGGGTCATTCCTCTTCGGTAGCAATGTAAATGCAGACTAATCTACCAGTCTTTTAAAACTTCCCATTTACTTATTGCTAACAAACGTTATTTTTTTCTTTTCCTATTATTTTAACTTGATTGCAGTTATTCCAAATATACAATAATGTGATTGAGTGTAGAAGTTGATGACCACAGATCTTGGCTAATTTCCTAACCAAGATATATTCAACTAGTTATTTACACTACAGTTTATTTCAATGTCATCTAAGCCAAGTGAGAGCAGGCATTGCAATAAGTTGAATTTGGCTCAGAATCATACAGCTTTTTTACTTGAGGAGGCAACAGAGGGGCATAAGATGTAAAAAAATAGCTACATTGTCAAAGCTTTGGCTTAGATCTCAGGAACTCCAGGCTTCTGTCACAGACTTCATATAAGGTATTGGGAAGTTCACGTGATCTCTCTTAAACCTTTCTTTGATATCAAACCAAGCGGGTCTCAAAATCCATGAATCCTCCACTTTCTTCCATATCACGTCAAAAACAAAAAACTCAACCAGAGCCTGGGAACAATGAAATTGGAACTATCTCAAATATTTCCCTTGTCCTTTAACAGCAGTATGAAAGTTTTTGAGTTCAGAAGTTCAGCACTTTTTTTATTATTACTTTTTATTTTAAATAGTATATTTCAGATTTTCCATTTCAGCCAGAAAGGAATGTCTGAATACCACAAGAAAGGCTATTCTTATATAAGTTTCCTGCTCAGACAAATCTAGGGAACAGAAAAGCTCATGATAAATCTTGTTCTTGATACATTTCCTACCCAATTTCCATATCACTGAAGTTCTAATGAGTTTGCTTTACTCTAGAGTTAATAACTCAACCTGACTAAAGCAATCTCCAAACCTGCAGGACATTCAAAGTAATCCAGAGCTTAAAAAGTAAACTTGCATTCTCATTAGCAGCTAATTAACAGCTTTCAATGTATCCTTACTGGATGTTGCCCTCTGTCCTGGTTTGGGTTAGAACAGAAATTTTGCTCTATAACTTTTACTTTTCAGCTAAGTCTGTCTGAAGTTAGCAGCATGTTTACCAGACAGAGTCTGCTGCTAGCAGTGATAGTGCTCCATGTATATAGTTACTACCAAGGATTGGTATGTGAACCAAGGACATTGATAGATTTCGCGTACCACACAGGGAGTACAGGGGGTGCAGAAAAGAAAAGGCTGTACCTTCAGGGAGGAGCAACCAGGACAGGTGACCCTAAATTAGCCAACAGGGATATTCCATATACATCATATTCGGTATAAAGCTGAGGGATCACGAGGGTCTCACACTCTTGCCGCTTCTCTCCTGTCCNGCCCTGACCCCAAACCATGACCCCCTCACAAATAGATCCTTATCTTTTTTTATAGAAAGATTTCATAAATTAGCATTCTGCCCTATTTCCTACTACCACTTTTCAGGGGGTTTCAGAGTAATGTGCTATTTCTTACGTCTTTAAAAGTTTAACAAGGAATTCCCCAACTGCTCTAGTAGTAGCCCAACTTTCTGAACAGTGTAGTTTTACTATTTTGCATTCCTGTAAGTACAGCATACAGGTGAACGTGGTTAAAAATAAAAACTTGAAATAGCCAGCTAAATCTGAAGTGGATTAGCAGGACCTCGAAAAGCCCTGCAGAAAAGATCGAATTACATTTGCTGGATGGAGCATGGAGATATAAAAATATATGCGTATACATTAGGAACAGTAGAAATCATTTATTTCAAGTATAGAAGAAGTATCTTGTAGCAGATACAGATTTATTTACTTAATAGTGCTGATGGTGTTTGCAATTTATAGCACTCAGTAATTGCCATTCTGTGATCACTACTGCAAGCCATGTTAACCCAGATGTATTTTTCTACATCACTTCTATGAGCTTTTTAATCACCAATAAACATACTCCCCAATTGGTTAAGAAGGCAATATGACAACAAATTGGAAAAGTAACCAGATATTTTATTGTCAGTCAAAAAAAGGAAACATCTGAAGCTTTTCGAAAGTTGTATGCTAATAGGCACATCTACTTCATTCCACTGCCATTCTAGTTTTGGAAACAAAGTTTGTTTCAAAGCTTGATCAGTTTTTTCCCACTTTCACAATATGATTCCTATAATTCCTATAGAATCTAGTTATATGTGCAATGTATTTAATTTCCTTTGAATAAATGCTGCTATGCTACAAATGTATTAGCTGGCCAGATTTAATTTTGTTTAATGACTTTCTCAACACCTCCAAGCTCTTATTCTAAGACATATTATTGTCTAAACCGTTAGATTGCCATTTATTTTGCTCTTGGAATAACAAAATACTTTTTAAAATCTAACAAAAATCTAAGTACAGAATCAGAAAGAAAATCTCTCAGAGGCCATGTAGAAGTAGGACAATGCAAATGAGCAGGGAATAGCCATTCACAATGATGAAAAAATAAAATGGTCAGCATACTGAGAACTTCTGTGGAAATCACGTAGTTACATCATCATGGCTATCATATCTTTGGGTCCATCTACTGGCCTTAGATCTTACTACAGCTTTAAACTGGAGTTTATCATAGAGGAAGACTAACGATTTTTAGTCTACTAGCATGTGTGTTAGTGATTAAAGAACAAAGTGACTTAGTTTGACCATCATTTCTGGATTTACTTTGGGGATTTCCTGATGCAAACTGCAGTTCACACAGATACTACATATGTAAGATTTCTGGAAACTCTTAGCTGCATAGAAAGCATTGAATTAACTTTATTGTAAATATTTTTACTACAAAGCTTGTAATAACTTTGCAGTTGTTGCTCAATGTTACTAGGATCTGCCACTGATACTGTGGCCCATTATTTCTATCCCACTTGTTACAAAAAAGAATATATAAACCTCCATATGTTTTTTAACCATCAGTTTAAGTATACCCTAAACACATAAAGCATGATGTTTTTCAACTCATTTGCAATTTCTACGCACTTCGTAACTTTCTAATGAAAGCACAGACCCTCTTACAACAGACATAAGCTGACTGACAAGCAGCTTTATTTCTCTGTTGTCTGTCATACAGTTCTCACAAAGCACTCAGGAGTTCTACAGTTAAAAATCAGAACTACTGTCCTACATGGAGACAAAGCAACACAAGCCAAGGAAACATCTGTTACAGCTCACCTGTCTCTGACTAGAACAATAACACAAAATTATCTTAGCCTATATTAATCCCACTTATTTTCTAAATTGTTCAGAACAGTCAGCTTTTATGAAATGGAAGTGCCCACTTAAATAAACATACATATATTTTAAACAAGCTAATATATGTAATAATTATAGTGGCGGTGTTTCACAGTGTGAGTTCAAGTGGCAAGGTTTTGGTAGAGGGGGGACTGCAGGGATGAACTCCGTGAGAAGATGCCAGAAGTTGCTCCTGTGTTGGACAGACTCCTTTCCAGCCTGCTTCAATGGTGGCCAAAGCTGAGCCAATCAGTGATGTTGGTAGCGCCTCTGGGATAACATCTTTAAGAAAGAGTGGAAAAGATGTGCAACAGTAGCTGGTGGAAAGAGGAGTGAGACTATGTGAAACAACTATGCAGACACCAAGGTCAGTGAAGAAACAGGAGGAGGTGGTCCAGATGCCAGACATGAGATTCCTCTGCACCCTGTCGTGAAGACCATAGTGATGCAGATTGTCCCACTGCAGTTCATGGAGGTCTACAACAGAGCAGATATCCATGCAGCCCATGGAGGACCCCATACCAGAGCACATGGATGTGCTTTGAATGAAGCTGAAGCCTGTGCAGAGCCCAGGCTGGAGTAAGCTCCTGGGGGGAACTGTGGCCCCATGGAGAGAAGCCCACTCAGCAGAGCAGGTTTTCTGGCAGGACCTGTGACCCCACAGGAAAAATCAGTGCCTGAAGGACTGCAACCCATGGAAAGGACAATGCTGGAGATGTTCTTGAAGAACTGCAGCCCGTGGGAAGGACCCACATTGGAGAAGTTCATTAAGGACCCGACACTGGAGCAGAGGAAGAATGTGAGAAGGAATGAGTGACAGAGGAACACATTATGAGCTGACCAGAACCCCCATTCCCTCTCTCTCTTGCATTGCTTGGGGTGGGGAAGTAGTAGAGAAATCAGGAGTGAAGCTGAGCCTGGGAAAAAGAGAGGAATGTTGGAATAGTGTTTCTAGATCTGTTCTTATTTCTCATTATTTTACCCTGATTTGCAATAAATTAAATTTCCCCAAGTCAAGTCTGCTTTGCCCATGATGATAATTGTTAAGTGATCTCCCTATCCTATATCAACCCATGAGCTTTTCATTGTATTTTCTCCCCCTGTCCTGTTGGGGGGGGGGGGGGAGGGGGGGTGATAGAGTAGCTTGGTGAGCACTGACAGCTAGCCAGGGTCAACATATCAACCGCACCACTGATTTAGTAGGTGGACAATAGGAGAAAACCAGCATGTACTGCAAACCATGTGATGGTGAAGCAGAAATAGCAAAACATCAGTTGAAAACATGCGCCTGGTATGAAGGAAGACCAAGAGCTTTTGCAGTGGTAAATTTGACAACAATGTCTGCATAACGATTGCTGAGCTTCTGCATCAGATATCTGACATTATTAAAATGCAATTTCTAATCATTACACGGCACTTAATATATTGTGACACTAGTTTCAAAGTATAAAATTTACCTCATTGAGAAAAGTAGCATCGCTCTTGAATTCTTGAGGGTCAAATAAGTATGGGTATTACTGCACTAGTATTATCTTGTGCCAGGAGTAATGTGCCATAAAGTGAGTAGCAAAAGCTGGATGCTGCAATTTTGAATTCAGATGTGCAGCTACAAGAACTCACCTTTCAAAAGAAAATCCAAATACCTTCCTAATTACCAGTCAGCACATTTTATGAAAAACATTATAAATGAACTATTTATGCATAATCTGGGACATTCCTAGCAGTCAAAACCATGTTATATAAAGCGTAATGGAAATTCTCTCCACATATTTCAGGGCACACAAACGGAAAGCAACGTTTTTCTGCCACCATTTTGGCCAATTAAAGTATATTATTCTAAGAAGTAAGCCAAGTTCTCTCAGCCTTTTATTTTTTAAGCATAAAACGTGAATATTTTTCCATATTTTTCTCCTTTAAGTTTTAGTCATCAAAAGAAAAAAACCCTAATGAAGAATGAAAAGTCTTTCTCTGCGGGAACAAAATAAATAAAGATATATTATTTTTAAAAGCAATACTCAGGTTAGAAAAGACAGGAGTATCATTTAGAAGCCCTTTTACAGCACTGCTTGATCATGCAGGAAACTGCTAACATATGAGAAAAAAGATCTAGACAACCATTTCAAATCCAGACCAGTGACTTCTTTTAACAGGTTCTTTTCAGTTAGTTTTCTATATGTCTAAGCCTGTACCATGGTAAAACTTAGTAGATATTCTCTGGTATTTGAAAATCACATATGGCAATGGAGTATAAAACATCCCAGCAGATCTGGCCCAGAACATCTATACAGGTCAATGAGGGGAACCCAAGCACTAAAGCTGCTGTACTGTTTTAGGTTATGCTGGTGTAAATTTTCTTCATCGGAGCTCATTTTGGTTCTATGTTCTGGATTTGTGACCACAACAGTGTTGATAACACACTCCTATTTTAGTTATTGCTGAGTAGTGCTTACACAGCATCAAGGATTTCTCTGTTTCTCACACTGCCCTGCCATTGAGTAGGCTGGAGATGCACAAGAGGTTGGGAGGGGACACAGCTGGGACAGCTGACCCCAACTGACCAAAGGGATATCCCATAATGTGTGGTGTCATGCTCAGCAATAAAAGCTGCAGGAAAAGATGAAGGAGGAAAAGTGGGATATTTGGGGTTGTGTAATCTGTCTTCCCGAGTAACTGTTACACATGCTGAAGCCCTGCTTGCCTAGCAATATGTAAGTATCTACTGCCTATCAATGGGAAGTTCTGAGTTAGCTAATGTTGTTCTGCTTGTGTACACAGCTTTTGCTTTACCTGTTAAGATGTCTTTATCACAAGCCATGAGTTTTCTCACTTTAACATTTCTGATTCACTCTCCCATCCCACTTGCAGGGGAGTGAGTGAGCAGCTGTGTGGCTTAACTGCCTACCAGGGTTAATCTATAACAGCTGGACTAGCAGTGTGGTGTTTCTAAGCTAATGTATGTTGTGTCTCAGGCATGTACTGTAAGAAGTATATTATACACAGTCCTGAAACAATTTACAGTGTCTCTAGTTTGGATGTTCCAGGACTACACTACCTTATATAAGTGTAAATGTGCTTAAAGAGATGAAACAGTAACATAGAGATGAAGATTTGCTAAGTCTCATATGTCTAATACATTTTGATGCTTGGTTATCATGACTAATTCTCAGTGGAAGTTATGAAGGTTTTGTAGACATGGGCATTGAGGATCATGACCTACCAATAATGGCAAAACAGGCTCATCTGAGGTATGTTAAAAACAAAACAAAAGGAAAAAACAACCAATAAAATTTACACTATTTCTTTTACTGTATGGTAGTAGAGACAGATGTTCAGTCTATAAGGCTATAAATCAGCCTTCGTGGTCAATGACCTCCCTAAAATACCCCAACACACTAACATGTACCTGTTAATAGACCATATTTCTTTGATTCTATTCTTCTCAAATATTCAAAGCAGATAAGTCTATTAAGAATCAGCATGAAATCATTAATGACTAATTCCCAGAGAGAATAATTGTCAATTAAAAAATCATGGTTAAACTCTTTCATCCCTTTCTGTTAGTTATTCTGCCAGAACGCAAAGTCCTTTTTCCTACCAGATACTGCAAATTTAGATATTCTCACAATAAATGATTCCCCTCCCAAATATATAGTACACATGGTCTGAGTGAAAGGTCCCTTGGCAAGGATGGTATTCTGTGAAATTCCAACACGGAATGAGGTTTTCCATGTACGACGTAAGGCATCATCTTCGTGCATTACCTTTTTGTGCATTTTGTGCTATACATGGATCCTACTTTAATATATGTTCGCCTACATTAGGTACCATAGTTTGCAATTTTTACTCTAACAGTGGTTCAGGCTACAGCAGCATTCTTGTTTTCTGATCCAAAATTCCTCCTCTCTTTCTAAGAAGTCTCATACAGTCCAAGGTTCTTCCACTCAGATGTCATTTATATAACTTAAATTAATATAAGTCACTTAACCGTAGTGTAAGTGAAATGTCCAAAGGCAGGCAAAGTAGAAACAGAGGCTAGTAAAGATGCTGTATAAATTTTCTTTCATTCTATTAGTATCTTGTATAATTGTTAAAGAAACATGTACAATAAAACATCTCTTTTTGCTTCCTTCCTGCTTGCCAGCTGATAGCTACCATGCTCCTACTCTGTGGGTCAGAGTGAAAAAGACACTCAAGGTTTACCCATTTTACCGTGTTAGTTACCCTGCAGGCTTTTAAATACACAAAAGTATATTTGGTGTAGGTGGCATGAGCGCTACAGGGGCTGGCTTTTGTGGGAAGAAGCTATGGGGCTGCCAAGCGCTAGTCACAGCCGGTTCCAGCCAGACCCAGCACAGGTCAAAACTGAGTCCTCCAGCAAAGTTTGTGGCATGTGTGTAAAATTGTATGTAAGACAGGAAAGACCACAGCGAGAGAGAAGAAGAGGAAGCAAAAACCCGCACCAAAACCAACAAAATAAAACAGGAGTGAGAAACAAGAGGGAACACTTCAGAGAAAGAGGAGAGGGAGGAGGTGCTCCCGGTGCCAGAGCAGAGATTCCCTGCAGCCTGTGGAGGACCTCCACCAGTTCAGATAGTCACTGCAGTCCATGAGCAGCCCCATGCTGGAGCAGATTGGTATTCCTGAAGGAATTGCAACCTATGTAGAGCCCACAGTAGAGCAGATATCCTTGGCAGGAACTGCTGCCTCTAGAGAGGACCCATGCTGGATCAAGGGGAAAGTGTGAGGAGAAAGTAGCAGCAGAGAAGAGATGTTATGGGCTGACTGCAGCCCTGTGTTCCCCACGCCTCTGTGCCACTTGAGTTGGGGCTGTATTGGGAGACTAGAGTGAAGGAGTTGCATCTAGGAAGGGGTTAGGGTGTTTTTTTAATGTTTGTCTTTGTTTCTCACTACTCAAATTAATGATTATATTTTTATTTTAATTGGCAATTGGTGAAATTCATTTTCCCTAGGATGAGTCTGTTTGGCCTGCAACAGTAATTGGTAAGCGATCTCCCTATCTTTATCTCAATCCATAAGCTTTCCTGTTCCTGCCCCTCCTATTTTCTCATCCCACCTTGGAGAAGAGGGAGGATGAGTAAGCATCAGGGCAGGAGCGTGGCTGCAAGCTGAGGCTATACCACAACATGAAGTCCTAAGCACACTTAGCTTCACTGCAATGTTTATAAATCATTTTATTTTGCTATTAGTAAAAGGGAGCCACATTGGGCTAATCTGCACATCAGGACTTAACATCTTCAGTCATCATCATAGTCACACCTCTGAAATATAAATAAATCACTGATACCACAACAAGAATGGTCTACCCAGCCTGCATGTGAGTCTCCTTTGCCTGCACTGGTGATGCTATGAAGATACAAAAGATCACAATCTGAAACCTATAAATTGTTAACTGAAATAATAGGAAGACGTTTTTCTTCCTTTCGGTTCATCAGCTTAAAAACCAGAACGTTCCCCACTAGGATCTGCAAATTTGTATAATTCTTTCAGCACAAATATTTCACAATTCTACTCGTTTTTATTTTTCCCATTTTTTCGTGGCATCACAGTCTTTGCATTAGCAAGTAATACAGTACAATAAGGGCAGGTTTTATAGCACAGCAGTTAGTGCTGAAGACTCCATGTCCACAACACATGCATTTAGGGGTTTTACTTTGAAGTAGCTTTAGTCTGGCCACCTAGACTGAATACATATTAGTGGTTAGAGTGCATTAGATGCACTTTCAGAGCACATTTTCTGATATAGCTTTATGGGGAACAGGGAGAGGTAGGGGAAGGAGAGAGAGAAGTAGTTCATACACTCCAGGACTGTTTCAGGATATGAACCAAAATATTTTAAATGGTAGCATTTGAGAGATAAAGTGCATTCTTGAAGCAGCCTTAAACACTGATATGGATATTAGTCATTCAAAGAAAGTAAAAAGGAATTCCAAGAAACAAAATACCTGCACAGAATACGAATGCTGTTCTATTTCTATTTCTTCATATGCAATTCCATCAAAGTTAACTTTATGATATGTGCAAGATAAGGTACATTATCAAATCCTCTCTTTCATTCTGTTCCACATATGCCACATCGTACTTGATGCTTAAAGTCACAAAGCCAAGTGTATTATGTCCCTTCTATTTTCTGGCATTTCTGTGTTTCATTTTAAAATGGAAAAATTGTTATTTATGTGACATGATGTCTGAAAATAATTGCTTTTTTACAATAGGAAATTAAGACAATCATTAAAATATCTTGTCTATTATTTAAATAATTATGATATATTTTAATAAATGTATAATATTTGTCTCTGAGTTTCTTTCTGGATTACTTATGTCTCTTATAACCTGGTATTGCTGATTTCAATAAATATTTTCCAACCACAGTCATTCAGGCAAAGAAAATTAGATGCCTATATTACACAGCAAGGTGAAAGGATGGATATCCTGTACTCAAAGTGAAGGGGACACTTAGGAGCATAGCTGTTTCTTCTTTCATAAAAATGTACCACTTCTTTGTTCGCAGAAGATTAGGCATTACACACCCCAAAAAAATATGAACACACACACACCCCTCCCCCCACTATAGTATCCACAATTGACATGTGTCAACAGATGTGTTATACAAAAGCCTGTAAAGATAATTAGTGTATTTCCTAAAACATCCTACTTTGGAGTCTCTGGCAGACCTGGGAACCATATCTTTAAACATATGTGAACTACATTAGTGGATTTATTTTTGGCTTTTGCAACATAGCCACTAAGTAAAATTTAGTATCCGTAAATGGCCTCTTGTGTCCTAGTGAATGGACTCAAGTTAAGGAGGAGAGCTTTATGATTGGCCTGTCTCCAGAGTCTGAGGCTTCAGGCTACATTCCTGGGATTTTCTGTCCATGGACTCTTTTTTGCTATGATTAGGTAGTTCTCTGTTAGAACTCATGGCAGCAAATCAATGTCCTTTTCATATTACTTGCTTTGCTTTCTTAACCTCTTAGAGCTCAAAACCCAAAGAGGCCATATTTCATGCCAGCTATATATCATAACTGGTAATTTCCCGTTGATTAACAAATATGCTACTAATGTTTACTAGTGGTCCTACTGAAATCCTTATATGCATTTAGCACTTCCTGCCTGGCAGAAATGACAGTGTGATCTTTGCAAGGAGTAGACCAGACATGTGCTCCTGGGTCAGCTAATTTGGCAACTGTAAGACATAAAGACAAGAAGATAAAAATAGCATCACATCGGGAAAACTCTAAGAAAAATGTTGTAACACACCTTCTTTAGGAATTGGTTGCAAAAGAGAAAAGATGAGTGCAGCGGAACTAAGATCCTTTCTCCTTTTTTTTCCCTCCTCTGGTCTTTGAGCAGAATATGATGTGTCAGCTACAAATTTAGTAAGAGGGTGGTAGTACCACACCTCCATTTTGTCCTCTAAAATAGTACACATGAATGTTTGACTGGACCACCTGAACAGCAACCTGTATTGTTGTTGGCAATGCTTCTTGATACTCAGTTAGAAAACTGCAGACTTTGCAAGTGTTAGGACCCTACCCTAATGAGTGCATTACAAACCTTTCATGCTTTAGTCACACAGGGGACTAAGTAGACACAATACCTGCTCAAGAGCCTCCTCTCACCCTGCAGAAGCTAATACTTTTTGCTCCAGCAACCCCAGTTCCCAGCAGGTCAAATAAGGTGGCACCCGTGCACTACTACTTATCACAGAATATGAAGATCACTGAAGAATCAGGCGGTTATGTTGGCTAAGTTGCTTGCAGAATCAGAAATATGAAGCCACAAAGCAACTTTTAAACCTTTAAAACTGACTAAAAGCATGAATGAATGGCAGAGCAAAAAACAAAGCAGCATTTAGGCCATGATTCAGGATGTCTTCCTAAAATTATGGGGACATCTTGTCACTACTAGTTCACACACTTCAAGTCATTCTAAATTAAGGCAATGGCTGAGAATAGTTATCTAACAAGTGATTACATTTGGAAGCCAATATGAAACTCTAACACACCAGGGCTACTTAAAAATAGTCCAAGTTTATATACCTGATCATGTAAGATTCTCCTGGCTGATAGAGGGGGGAAAAGGGTCTAACTTTTTACTCACATTAAAATGATAGGGCTGGCCCTTGACGTAAAATGAATTACGGAATTTTGATAGAATGTGTATAGTATGTGTGAAAATAGAAGAGCTAGAATAAGCCAAGGAAGTTTAGAAAGCCTTTTCCTATGAATTGTTACCCCTACTTTGTATCTAAACCCAGTTTAGAAAAGCTCATAGTAACTCAGTTTTAAACTCTCCTGAGGAGGCCTTGCAATTATTTTTTCTCTTGCACACCCAGATTTTCAAGGAACAAGAAAAAATATTCATATGTGTATGACTGAGAATGTAGCATGAATTTTTTCCAGTATTTAATAATGTGATTAAAAAACAAAAAAAAACGAAACAAACCCCCACATATTTACTGAAGGTTTCAAATATACAGAACTGGAAGTGAATCAAAACATTACCATGAAGAGTGGTCAGCTGAAGTGTTCAGTTAGAACCTACAAATTAACACTGAGCCAGAGCCTTCCTTGAGGATGTAAAGGCTAAATAAAGAAACAAAATTCATGAAGACATTTCAGTCTGTCTTTTTGTAGCATCATGCACTGAGTCTCACGAATACAAAGGAAAGCACTGTCCCTAGGTTAAATTACATTAGACGAAAGAGCAAGACAAGAAGGCTTCAGGTAGAAGTTTGCTGCCTCCCACTGAGCCTCACTAGGCACTTCTTAGTTGCAACTCCTTCTTGTGCTTTTCTCCAGAAAACCAAAAAATGACAGCACACACACCCAGCCTGGAGAAAATATGGAAGCAGCAGAAGATGCCATTAGGGGAAAAAACCCAAATACCAGAAAAACGAGGCTCATGCACTTTATGTGAAACTTCAGTTAGGATTCACAAACAGGAAAGCTTGCATATCAACATTTGTGCTGCTTTACCTAGCCTACCATACAAGTATTGTAAAGGGTTGATTATTTTGTACATATTACAGCCTTTGTTCTGGATGAGTTGAACAACACAGAGTTTTAAAGGAAGGCACAAAGATGTTTTAAAATGCCACAGTAGCATAAGAATGTGGCATACACTGTTTTTCCCACAGGATACAGCTACATAGTTTCATAACCTACCTACTAAATTAGGAGCCAACAATGTCTAAAAACTACAACTTCCAGAAGCTTGAATGAGATTACAATGTTCAATAGACAAAGTCAGTAAAACTAATTTTTTTTCAGTTTCTTTCTCAATAAAAGGCTTTTAGAAGACCAAGATTTGAAGCACGCAGTACCCAGCTGTCAGCTGCCATTCAGAGTGGCAGTGTTTCATCTAAAGACAGTTACTTTCCAATGTTATATGAGGAATTTCAGGTATTTGCTCTTATTCAAGTTATTTTGCCTTCCTAAAAATCAGTAAGCCATAGGTTTGGATTGCTGTACTGTGGAAATAGCTAAAAGGAGAACAGATTGTATAAGAATGGTTGTGGGGCTTTTGCAATCAAACATTCAATAATGCTATAAGAAAGTACACCTCTCAAAGACAAAATAATCTACATGACTCACTGGTTGTTGTTTTTTCTGTTGTGTCCCAAGCTCCTTGCTGCTGCAGTGTGGCTTGTCAATATATGAAGTACAGTTACTTTTCCTGATTACCTGGTTATTTCTGAATGGAAGAGTGTGATGAACTTGGGACAGCTTCCAGGTCAGAGTAAGAAGACCTCCTCTTTCACTTTCTGCTTTAAAAGCACAGACTCGTGGCTCAGCCTGCAGAAGATTGCCACTATTTACCCTTTAGTCACATTCCTTAATTCTCCAATTCAAGGGTCAGAGGAGGAGCTGTGCAGATCACCAGAGTATTTTTTAATACTACAATTGCCAAAATGAAGCATGGGGACAGAAGGGGAAAAGCAAAACACTCCATAACTATTGCTTGCTCTGCGGGCAATCATGTGATCATCCAGGATAGGGCAAGCAAGGTCTGAAAAGTACCTGTATAGTGGAAATTAATAGGGGGCTGGGGAATATTTTGCTAAACAGCACAAAAGATTCTGCCTATTTAGCTGAAAAATTACACTGTCCTATCACTGTAGTATCTGAGCACAACAACATTTATAAGTAGAAATAACATGCTTGCTTTCTTCCTTTATGTTTAGAGGATTTTTTTAATTTCTTTCTACTCTGTATGCAAGAAGCAGCTTAATTTATGGTATTTTAGTTCTCAGGAAAATTTTTGGCATATATATGAGCAACTGTGTGAGGATAACCACCACAGAGCTAGTTGTATTCTAATTTTGAGAACAACTAGTTCCCCACTTATTATTGTTACTTTCCCCATAACAAAGTTTTGATTTTTATTCTCAACCAAAGCTGCATCCCTCATTAACCTGCTCTACATTGGATTAGCTATTCACATTTCAAAGTAAAAGTCTACCTTCATCATGAACACACCTATCAGCAGTACTGCCAGCTTTCTCTATACCTCATCCCAACTTCCTTATTCTAATATGATGTACTCACAAAGAAAAGAATGCTTTGTTCAGCTAAATGGTGCTAGTCTCTGAAGCAAAACCTCAAATAGATCTTTACATTACAAGCAGCTTAAGAAAGTGGAAGAGCAGATCTTCTGCTCACAGATTCTAAGGATGGCTTCTCTATTTGTTATGAGCTGCAGTTTTTCAACCAGTATTCGGTTTCCTGTCTCTATACCATTGAAATTATCATATATGACAATGCCTCAGTGGGACACAAATTCTCCAAGACAGTCCCTCCTCAACCAACCAACATCTCACCCATCTTGGATAGATTTGTCCATAGGCAGGTATTAAGACAAGCTCTGAGAGTATGAGCATGTTTTTGTTCTAGAGGAAACAGAGCTTATTGCTCTCTACCATTTCCAGTGTTTCTACCCAGTATCTTCCCTTCCTGCAGTTTCATGCAGACAATAAGGGAATTCTTACATCCATACAATTCCCTAACGCTGAGAGCCTAAACCATTTCAAATTTCAGATGTATAAAGGAATTTTGCACTACTGTGACATAGTACTTTGTTGTCATTAAAGGCACCAGTCTATACCAAGTTAGCTTTATCTAGATAACCAAAAACATATGCTGAAGCATCATTGCAATCCGTGTGGTTTATTGAAAACCTGTTGTTGATTAGAAGATACGTGATCTGAGCAGATATAGCTTAAGGACATAAATACTTTTTAACTACAACTAAACATATCACTGAAACTTCCCTATTCTTGTAGAAGTATTCCCCAAAAACATAGCTTCCCACATACCATAGACCCTTCCCAGCTCTGTATAATCATCATGACATTTGTGGTTCACTTACATTGTTGCAGTTACTCTTCCTTCTTCCTGCACTTAGAGTAAAAATGTATAGTTTTTAATTTTTAAATTCAGAAAGGAAAAAATAGATGCAAAAGCAATCGAGTGTACTTCAGCAAGCATGACTACCTCTTCCATCCTTCAATATTTTTACCATAAGCACTGTTGCGAATAGCCAGCCAAAGTCATACTACCTCTGTTTCTACACTGTCAAACCTTCACCTAATTTCTACAGCATCACCTGAGAATGTTAAAATACGCTGGACTAAAAGAAAGAGCAGTATATATATGGGACACTGAGCAGACAAGGTTTTTGTTTAAAAAACAAAGGAACTGTATACAAAAATATTTTACAGGCTGTTTTCAGGTGAGCATTCATTAAAGTAGCCTTGCTCAAACCATGTCAGAATGGTCTAATGACTGTGAATCACCACCATGCAGTTTCAGGGTAAGAACTGCCTATTCTTATACAATATTGTCACAGTTCGGGGTCAGGGCACCCCCCCCAAATCTGCAACAGAATGCTCTCTCCCCCTCCTCACCCAAAAAGGGAAGAAAGGAAATAAAGGAGAGAGATTTATTGATTAGGAAAGGAAACTAGAACAGTTTTCTTAAAAAAAAATAAAATAACAATAATAATAATGAAATGTAAATTTATACAAATAAATGTAAATATATACAATATATACTACAAAACCAGTATTAAACACAACCCCCCGCAATGGTAAATCCGTCCCCGTCCCCANATGGAAAATGAGGAGGTGATTGTTGGCAACCAACACTGCTTCATCATGGGCAAATCATGCCTGACAAATCTGGTGGTCTTTCACAATGAAGTTACAGCATCAGTGAATAAGGGAAGAGCAACTTATGTCAACTATGTGGACTTGTGCAAAGTGTTCAACACTGTCCTGCATGACATCTTGGTCTCTAAACTGGAAAGACATGGATGGACCACTCAGTGGGTAAGAAATTGGATGGATGGTCACACAAATAGTTGAGGTCCAAGTGGCAACCAGTAACCAGTTGTGTTCCTCAAGGGTTGGTACTGGCACCAGTGCTGTTTAACACCTTCATCGGCGACATGGACAGTGGAATTGAGCGTGCCCTCAGCAATTTTGCAGGTGACACCAAGCTGTGTGGTCCAGTGGGTTATTGAGCCTATAGAAGAGAAGGCTACAGGGATACCTTATTGTGGTCTTCCAGCATCTGAAGGGGTCCTAAAAGAAAGTTGACTGGGACTGTTTACAAGGGCTTGTAGTGATCGGATGAGGGGTAATGGCTTCAAAGTGGAAGAGGGTAGATTACAATTAGAAATTAGAAAGCAGTTTTTCACTATGAGGGTGGTGAGACACTGCAACAGGTTGCCCAGGGAAGTTGTGGATGTTCCATCACTAGATGTGGTCAAGACCAGATTGAAGGGGGCTTTGAGCAACCTGGTCTAGTGGGAGGCATCCCTGCCCCCAGAAGGGAAGTTGGAGCTACGTGATCTTTAAGGTCCTTTTCAACCCAAATTATTCTGTAACTCTATGATTCCATAAGTGTCAAGGTAGGCAATTGTTTCTAAAGGCTTTGTCTTTGTTTATCCTTGTATTCCTTGTAATACTGTTTATGAACGAGTGACATCTGCTGGACAAAATAGGCTTTAGAGAAAAAAAAAAAAGCCCAAACGAAAAAAAACCTCCCTGGAGTATCATAATCTTATTACTCTAGAAAACTGAACTTAAAAACAACCACAGCTTCCTTTCTTGGAGGAAAGAAAAGGAAAAAAAAAAAGCAAAACATTGCATCTGCCTTTAAAGTACTTGAAGTCTGTACTGTAAACAAATAAGCTATCACAACATTAATCATAGAATCATAGAATGTTTTGAATTGGGAGGCACCTTAAGATCATCTAGTTCTAGTGGTGGGAATTCAGGAAGGTCTTTCTGAACTCTGTTGAACCCTTCCTCAAATCAGTCTGAACTGCTTTCTGGGGATAACCTACAGAATCAGGATGTTCCCACAGCATTAATACACATCAAAAGAGGACTTTGTTAATGTGACATTCATACATCTAGTCCAAAGCAGTAAATGCACAACTCTCATTAGTAGGTGCTAGTAGTGACACTAGAACTGGTAAGTAGTAAAGCTGTTCTCAAAAAATTTTAGACTGTGGCGTTAACCTTGGCTGAGTGCCAGGTACTCACCAAGTTGCTCTCTCACTTCCCGCCCACACATCTCCGTCAACACAACAAGGGGGAAGAGAATAAGATAGAATCAGCCTACGGGTTATGACAAAAGAGGTTTAATAGGAAAAAGAAAGCAAGGCCGCACACACAAAGCGAAGCAAAGCAAAAATACAAATTTAATCTCTACTTGCCGTAGCAGGTGATGTCTGGCCTCTCACGGGAAGCAAGGCTCCAATACGCATAGGGGTTGCTAAGGGAACAAACATCTCCTGTGGATGCCCCCTCTCCTCTCCTTTTCCTCCAGCCTTTATCACTGAGCTGATGTCATATGGTATGGAATACCTCTTTGGACAATTTCGGTCAGCTGTCCTGACTGTGTCCCTTCCCAAGATATTGTTCACCCCATCCCCTTGGTGCTGTGTNCACCCCATCCCCTTGGTGCTGTGTCAGCCCTGCTCAGCAGCAGTCACAACACTGGTGCCTTATCAACAACCTCACAGCATAATAAGAACTGCTCTGGGGAACACTAACTCCATCTCAGCCAAATGCAATACATAGACAAAGGGTAAAACCAAACCAAACAAACAAAACCCCAAAACTAACACAAAAATGACACATAAAATACAAATTACAACCATAATATGGAGTCAACTTAAAAGAGCAGCTAGATCACCAATTGTAGAATATCTGGATGAACACTATATGGCATATAGACTTCATATATGGTATAATATTATATATAGTATAAATTGATTGCTCTATCACAGGAGCTATTAGCAGATTAGTGAAGGAGAAGGCATACTAGCCAGTTTCCTCACAAACGTTCCAATATTCTGATCTTAAAGGCAATCAGAAAGAAGTAAAGCATACAACCAAACATTCACTCATAAGATGGCTGCAAGATAAGATGAAGGTGAAGCCTCCAGCAGCAAGGTGAAGGAAACTCACGCCAAATAAAAGTAAAGAACAAATACCATTCCTTCATGTAACAAGTTATAGGGTTCTGCAGTATGGACATGTAGCCAAAAGCTGTTATATGCTGTTAGAGAAGGAAGTAGGAGAAATCAAGAGAACCAAT
>WEIS01007739.1:0-10013 GCA_013389965.1 Todus mexicanus | reverse complement strand
GGAGGAGGAAAACAAAGAGGGAGGAATGGAAATAAAGAGAAGGAGAACAGTAAAAATAGAACCTTAGGTCCTGTCTGCACCGTAAATACAAACAGGGAGTGAAGCCGACACATGCACTGCAGGATTCCTGCTTTTCCTTCACCTTTTTTTTTTTTTCCGTTTGATGGGTAGCCATTCTTCTTAGTATAGAAAATTGAAGTCCCGGGTACCTGGTGGAAGACCTGGAGTTTGATAAAGCAGTTAAATGAGGCACAGTGAAACAGTGCAATCATTTTACAAATCAACACTCCCATCCATGACTGTTTCCACCTGACTGGCGTGGTTTCTGCTGTAGATTGAGTATGACATGCCATCTCGTATCCCAAAGACAGTTATTAAACCAACATACCATGCATGAGTTCTTAACGCAGTATCAGCAGAGGATTGCTAAATATTCACTGGGACAGGAAGAAATGCACGCTTTATGAAGAAAATCAAGCTCTCCTGTGCCAAACTTATAGACAAAAAACTATGGTTCAGCACAATTGTGCCCCGCTGTGCACTTGGAGAGCTATATATAGCTTGTTCCCTTTCTGAGTTCTGTTAGCAAGGCAGCTTCTAGAAGACAAAGTGTCTCTTCTGTGTAACCAGATGAAACGGTGGATTTCTTTGCATATTGGTAGATAGATATGGTGCTTAGAAAAAAATGGCTTTAATTGTTTGCGTGGTCAGTGCTCAGCCTTGAGTAACTCTGAGATAAATGAGCCACATGCACCTGGTGCTTGGTGCCGAACACTAGAAACAATGTGCTTCCAGTCAGTCAACAGGTGATTTAGTTGATGGATGTCAGTAGGTAGACATTAGTGTGGATGAACAGAGTAATGCTTTGGGGGGAAGAAACCATATATTTACTACTCCTGTTTTAGGAATAAGCATTAGACACTTGCACTGGAGATGACGTTAAAAGCTTGATGCCAGCTCATGAAAGTCAAGAAATGCGGAGTTAAAGCTTAAGAGTTCTTGAGGTCTTTGCTTGCCTTGGACATCGCAGCATCTAAAAATACAGTATTTTAATTCTGCGTCCATTATGCATCTGTGAGAGGGAATGTGCTTAACAGAAGCTGCACAAGTGGGAGTGAATGACAGAGGAGCCATCTCTGGCTTCTCTATTCATTGCGTTACTTCAAATGATGGAGCAGTCTTGTCATTTTGCTTACGCATGAAGTTTTCTCTTCAGCATCTCATTGTCATTATCCCACTGACCTTTTTGTTTGGATTTATTTTATTTAATTTTTTTGGTCGTGATAAAGAATGGTGATGGACTCTGTGTCTTGAAATTTTCTGTGTTTTGTTGTCTTGACTTTTTCTTGTTAGCAGTTTTTCCCCCTGGTTGGGTATCTAGCTGCAAGCAGTGAATTAACGTGTTTTGGTAGTTCACTTGCTGGTGTAGTTCTGCAATGAATCTTCCTGAGTAGACTGGGAACGGCATTCTCTTGAAGTGAAAAATAATAGGCTGAAGGCAAAGTTTTAGAAGTTGCTTCCTGTTTTTTATCAGTGCTTCACAAAGAGGCTTGAGTTTATAAAAGAGACCTGCATTGATTCTGAAAAATCCCAACAGGCTCCTTGCCACTTAAATTATAAGAAATAGTTCAACAAGCAGATGTTTCAGTTATGAAACAGCCAGCCCTTCTGATCAGTGACTATCTGTTGTGAAAGGAACCACGACCTCAAACGCATCTGAAGTGGCTGCAAGGAGGAGCAAAGATACTTGAGACTTGAAGACAAAGTTTGCACAGTATTATAAACAGATGTGGCTGGTTTATTTTGAGCATATCTTTTGGGGCTTGTGCAGTTGCATTTGTTAATAAGGTGTCTTGCTAAGCACCCAGTGAAGGGTGTCTCAAGATGACAAAAGCTGTGACGGTGATCTTTGAAATCATGATCCATAAAGACCTGTTGTTTGCATTGCTGCTGTTCATTCTGTTTACAGGTTACCAGAATACCGTGAAAGAAGCAAAGTTTTTATCTTCTTGCAGTCTTAACGAAATCCTTCCCTTATCTTGGATAGAGAGAAATGTCCTGTGCTGCTAGAGGTTACAATTGGGTGGCACTGGGAAAATCCATAGTCAGCCTCATCAGATACTAAATAGAATTGAAGGCATAGAAGAATTTACACCCTCCATTCCTCTCAGATTCCTTGCTTGATCACAGGTTGTCCTATCTGTTACTGTAAAAAGAGAAGCCTGCTTTTCTGAAACAGTTGAGGGTCTTTGGAAGCTGGACTTAAGCAGGGCTCTTTCACAAATCAGTTACTTTTCTACTTCTCTTAAACACTTTGCTTACTGGGTATTTATGTCTGCAGCTGAGCAGCTGTTGCTTCAAAAGAGATGAAGGGTAAGAAATAAAAGAGAAAACTAGCCATTTTCTCCGTTGCTCTAATCGATGTCAGTATCTCATCATTACCCAAAGTTACTCTTTTACCACTGAGCTGAGGACTTAAAGCTGAAGACTCTGAGCCAAGTGAGCTTTCCTGTAGCAAAGGCCGAGTGCTGCTCTGCCACGTGCCCAGTGCCTACAGGCTGTCATGTCGCATGAAGGCAGAACCTGGCGCCGTTTCGCTGGCAGTGATGATAATTTGTTTGCATAGCAGGGTGAGCTATGAGTGAGGTTCCCTGAATCTTGTATCCTGTAAGTTAATAGGAAGCTGTAACACTGCAGTGCATGGGATCTGAGGCCGTCTCCTGTCTTTTCTTTGAAAGAAGGAAGCTTTTTATCATTATCTAACAAAACGTTGTGTAACTTTACTGCTTTTGACTGTTATATGCTGATAGTGAGAGAGAGAGAGTGAGTGCTTGCCGCTGCATTTCTTGTTTGAAGCCAGCAAATATTATAAGTCAGTGAAGCAGTGTTGGGACTTGATATCCTGGAGGCAGGGTCTTACCTGAGTGGAAAAAAAAAAAGAAAGTAGTAAAAAATCCATGCTTCTATTTCAGTACATAATTAGTGCATTTACCCTCCAGCAACTAGAAAGACAGAGGTCTGGAGCAAGCAAGAGCTGTGGAGGTGAAGAGAAGGGAGGAAGGGAAAGACAGATTGACCGCATTAAGCTATTTCCTTTGCCCTTAACATCACCGTTAAGCTTGGAATTTCTGATCAAAGATGTCTCTTCTACCCGGAGCAATGCTGAGACTGTTAAAATCAAAACTTGACAGTAAGATTCAGTATTTAGGGTTATAAACGAACTCCATTGAGAAATGCTTCCAGTGCTGCTGGAACAAGGCAATGTGCAGCCTGGAAAGTGGGGAGGAGACTTCTGTGTTACATGGGTAAGACCTAGGGCAATAATGTCTACAATAAATAGAGGAATTTCATGCATGTTTTACCAGCGTTGGGCACCTTCCCTAAATGGAGTAGGAGACACAAATGGATCGCTCATCCTTTCTGCAAACAGCAAATGAAATAAAAAGCTTCATTGGGTTTTGTTTTCCTTCCTTCAGGCAGCAGCTGAATTGCAATTACACTTAGATTTTTCTGTTCATATTATTAGAAGGAGGAAGAAAGCTATTTCTTATTGTAGCATTACCAATTCAGACATGAAAATGAAAATGTTTATTTACTTTTGTTACAGAGGGTGAGTGTGTGATCCCACTTCCATTCCCATCAGTAGCAAAACTCCCATTGATTTCAGTGAGAGCTGGATTGTCCTCTTGGTCAGAACAGGAGATGCTGTGATCAGCTTGATTTGTGAGAGTGAAAAGAGTGTTCAGAGCCAACTGATTGAAAAACAACCCACAAAAATGTGGAAAAACATATTACAAAAACATCTAGCTATCATATCTGTGGGCCTGGTAATAATTTTAGGGGAGATAAACAATGCCAGTGGACTCTGAAAACATGTAGTGATCAGGAAAAAATACCAGACTGTTGGAAAATTCTTCCCTGAGGGAAGAAGCCTCGCTTTTGAAAATAATTATTCCAAAACAAATATAGCGAACATGTTAAAATGAACATTTCCAAAGCATAAAATGAGAGGTGTGGATTTGCTTATAGTATAGCTTTATTTGTCTCTACATAAGCTTTGTGGGCGTCCCAGCTTGGCAAGCCCAGTTATCTGTACGCGTTCCCAGGCTTGCAGCACGATCGGGGAAGGAGGACATCAGTGTAGTTCTCTCCAGATGTGGAGGAGGCCCAAATACTGGGACCCCAATCTAAGCAACCTACCTATGCTGCTTTGTGCTCATTGGTTTTAAATGGGGTTAGTTATCTGACACTTGCCTGTGCAGAGTAGGAAACTGAGAGGAACTAATGCATTTTAAATGTGCTTGCTTCTCATTCTGGCAGGCATCAAGTAGAGCTAATTCTGTTTGAGTTTTACGGTATCTGAGCCAAAGTTTGTGTAGTCCATGTCTTCTCTGTTTAGTGAATGATTACCAAAACAAAAGTAACCAGTCTGTGTCATTTTTTGTTAAAAAACAACAAAAAATCATTATGAGCACCCTTGAAATAAAAGAGGAAAGAACACTTTTTTTAATTGTTAATGCTTTGCCGTAAGTGGAAAGCTTTTAAATATAAACAACAGTTTTCAAGTGATGAAAAATTACTTAAATGTGTCCTTCACTCTAAAGCTTTTGATGCATTTGCTTCCTTTTGAGAATAAACTTGGACAGAGCTGTGATAATTCTCCGACGGAGCTAACCTTTATTTCTTGTCTGGTGTTTAGATGTGCAAACCCAAACTCTGAGAAGTTAACTCAAGGTTTGGTTAATGCAGCCCTGGTTTCACTTTGTTGCTACATGAGCACACCAAGGGCAGGAATGGGTTGTGAACCCAAGGCTTTGAAGAGGCACAGAGCTGGTATCGCAAGCTACCATGGGTAGTTGGAGAGCCCATTGCACCCAGGAGGAGCTTAACGGTCCCACAGGCCAGTTCCTATTTCAAAGGGATGGAGCCACTCTGGGACTTGCTTTTGCCTTGGATCCACTCCTCTGAGAAGAATAGAGAGAAGGAAGGAACTCTGTTAGCCACACACGGATACTGGGCTGTGAAATGGGCGTTGGTTGTTCTTGGAGAGCTGGGAGGAAACTAAATTGCTCCAAGTCCCAGCTCCACACCCTTGTTTTACTGCAAGAGTCAGTGTCCCCTCGCTTCTGCAGCTGCTCCTCCATTTCCTCGGGTGCAGCCAGAATTCATGTTACTCATTATTATAAGCAGCTTTATACTTAGTAATTCAGTCTGTCTTCTCAGTGCTTATCCTGTGCAGGTGAGAATGCAATCGCTTCCTCCTTGTTGCAGATTTGGAGGTGGTGGAAAAGAGCGTGAAGTAGATGTTGGCAAGAAGAATTGGGTTGGGTTGATTTTTCTTTTTTTTTCTTTTTTTTTTCCTTTTTTTTTTTTTCAGTTGGGAGAGGGTATGTTTGTGTTTTTATTGTGTGCCATATCACCGCTATCTTAATTGTCTCGTCCACCAGCACGCCCAAGTCCTTTTCCGCAGGACTACTCTCTATCACCTCATCCCCCAGCCTGTATTGATAGTGGGGATTGTTCCGACCCAGGTGCAGCACCCTGCACTTCGTCTTGTTGAACCTCATAAGGTTCACCCCGGCCTAACTCTCCAGCTTGTCCTGGTCCCTCTGGATGACATCCTGCCCCTCTGGTATGTCTACAGCACCGCTCAGCTTGGTGTCATCTGCAAACTTGCTGATGGTGCACTCCATCCCACTGTCTATATCATTGATAACAAGATTAAATAATACAGGTCCCAGTGCAGACCCCTGAGGGACACCGCTTGTCGCTGATCTCCATCTAGACTTCGAGCTATTGTCCACTGCCCTCTGGCCATTCTGGTGCTCACCTCACCTGTGAGATATCCAGCGCCTCCCAAACCAAGCCAGCCACTGCACACTGAATTATCATTAGCACGGCAGGTAAACTGAAGGGTTATTTCTAACAGTGTGTTAATGTAAAGGATCTGATGAACTTCATCCCAAACCTGTGGTGTATCTTAAGGAGTTCTGACCTTCAGAACTGTGCTAAAGGCTGCTTGTTCACAGTGCAGGCAGATTTTTATCTACAGCTCTGATTTCTTGTCTAAACTCCTGTGAATACTTTCTTATTTTGTATTGTTCGATTTGAAAAATTTCTTCTTGGTAGTCATAGTTGAATTCTTACTTCTTTGTGTGCGCATAGCTTTTGTATACTTGGTTTTATTTTATATTTAAAGAATGGAAATAATAAAGATCATTGTTTTTCACAGTTGATACTCTGCTATTTTAAGATGACGAATTATTTAAAACAACTTTTCTGAAAGAAGGTATTTTTTTCTGCAATCTTTTTGGTCTTCCACAAAGATCCTGTAGCATGAGAGCTGTTTGTAGTTTAGTATTTAAAATTCTATAAATTTTGGCAAGTAGAATTGCTTTTTAGGTGCTTATTTGTTTTTGTTTCCTGGATTATCTTTGTTGGTAAACTATATATCAATAGTCTATTATAATGCCTAATCCTTTGTTAAAGGAGACCTGGAAGGATCAATGGTGCTGTAAAGGAATAATTAGCTATTTTTTCCCCTCTTACCCTGAATTGAATTTTCACTCTGTGTCGTATTGACTTTTAACACTTTATTGAAAATGAGATTTGAGAAAGTCTGACTCTCACCCGACAGGCTAATCAGTCATTTGCTAATAGACCTGTGATGCTCCACAGCCACCAGTTAATAGATTTTCTATTGTTGTTCCGTCCTTGTTGATCAGATAATCTGTTTCAGTAGTTGAGCTAAGGCATGCATAAATGGCAATTCTCAGAGCATGAAGACCCTAAAATTTCCTTGTACGAAGAAGTTCCCTTTCCTTCCCACTTTATAATTTGCCTTCTTCTACCTGTTTTCTCCCCTCCCTCTTCCAACTCTGTTTAAAAGTGCTGCTTGTTCAATCTACAGATCCTGAAAGGTAGAGGACTGGTGGTTCTACAGCCTTTATTCTCTTAACATCCGTGCAGGAGCTAACACATAGAAAGCATGAGCATGCTTTCTTACTCTCTGTGGAGAGCATCAGCTTCTGTTGGCACTACCCTGCCGTGGCTGTGGCTGCATTCGCAAGGCTTCTGGGGGTAACCACTGCTTCCTTCTGCTTGGGGCACACGGATGCAAAACCATCTCTTATGCTACAGCTTAACTTGTTGTCAGAGTGCAAGTAATGTCAGAGAACAGGTGAGGAAGCTGAAGTTTAGAGAGCTCCCTAAAAACCTGTAATCTGCCATGAAATTTAAGAGTATAAAAATGGACCATCATGGATGGACATTATCAACAAAAGAGCTAATACTAGCCAAGCATGGAAGAAAAGTAAAAACATAGTGGATGATATTGTTTCTCTGTAAGAATTAGACTCTAAAAATAAGCCACTGAGTTAACCTTGCATAATGCCACACACTGTGGCTCCATCCAGGAAACCATTCCTTCTTGCCTCGGCTAGAACTACTGTTGAAATTAAATCAGTGTGAAAGATAAAGCCAAAATACTGCATGGAAAAAGAAGTCTGACTGTAGGAAGCATACTGGGGTCTTGTAGGTCTAATATGAGCAAGTGAAGGTGCTTGGAGTTCTGTCTGTCAGTAACCAGCACCCAGCTCTTTTTCTGCACAGAACGTAGAGCTGTTTGTAACCAGGATCAGAAGGCAGCAGCTCCTCCTTGTTTATATATGAGCTTAATAGACCAATAGATTAAGTTATTTGTCTTCAAGGGAGGGGTAGAAGAGCAAATAGGAAAAAAATTATATTTGTCTCTGTGCATTGTTTTGTGTACAGCACATCCCCAGCCACCCTCCAGTCCTGAGTTTTCAGTTTCAGAAATTTTAGTTTACTGAATGGTGAGACGTTGTGGAGTCTCCTTCTCTGGAGACGTTCAAAACCCACCTGGACACATTCCTGTATGACCTAGTCTAGGTGATCCTGCTCTGGCAAGGGGTTTGGACTAAATCGTCCTTCGAGGTCCCTTCCAACCCCTAATGTTCTGTGGTTTTGTGAGGTGCCAGGATGAGGATGTGGATGGACACATGCAGACCCTTCCAACTTTCCCCACTACCCAGGACATTTTTTTTTTTTCATAGTAATTGACTGATGTGCAAACAAATCACTTATTCCTAAAAATAACAATAAATATTTTTAAGGATAATTTAAGGACTTTTATGGCCCATTTTCACTTCTCTTTTAGGACTGTAGAAATCATCTTCAAAGAAAGTGTTCCATGTGGTAGGCATGTAAGTTTTTGATGCGGTGAAACATGAAGCTTTGAATACAGACATTATTTCTTGAAAGATGGGTGTGCCATGAACCTGAGTTTTAGAATTGCAGTAGACTCCAAATATAGTTTAATGTTGTTGCCGTATTTATGTGACTTTGAGCCCCAAAAGTCAGGGTCTGTTGACCTCTTAGACCACAAACCTAGACCAAAGCCTTTGCTGTGTAGCCTTCATTGCCATAATGGTAACTTTTTCCTCCTGCCCTTGTTTTTAAAATTAAAATGAAATGAAAACAGTGCAGATTTGGTTAAACTGTATTTCTGTCTAACATCAACACATGAAGCATAATGGCTCATTTGCAGTTCTGAGCTCTGGGCTTCAACCACTCGGTGCTGTCAGGCGTGAGGTGAGAGCCACTCCATAGCCAGTGTCTTGAATCAAAAGGGAACAAAAATAAACTGATCCCACTAAGTTTGCCTGGAGATGGTTGATAAATGGAGAATAAGTAGGAAGAGCTTCTGGGGATATTGGGGGGGAGGAAGGGGGAGAATTTTCTGGTTAGGTGATATCTGAAATAAGCTCACAAATGCTTTTTCTTTCTTGTTCTCTGTTTCTTCTCGCTTAACCTCTAAGTGCATAATGAGACAAAGATCTTTAGCTGATAATATTGTTCATCGGAGTCTGTTACGCAGCCAGCCAAAACATTTAAATTGTCTTGAAAGATGAAGGACTGGACAACAGAAACCAGAAACTGCCCTGAAGGAATGACCCTGATTTCACAATGCCTTTTTAAACTCATTATCCTTTTTTAAAGTCACCGTTTTCAGGATACATGCTTTTAGAAGAACTCTTGGTATGTGCATTTAGAAGAATTCTTGAGCCTAACCCTTTATTGAATTTTGATCGTTATTTTTTGTACTTTGCTGGGAGGTTTAATCCCTTGAGAGCCTGCCCAGATACACTCCATGGGTGTAAGGTATAGTCTTCAACTTCTTTAGACTACAGTGCTCCCTGCATAGTTCTTAAAAATATTCTAAACCTTTTGGGAAAATAGGTTTTGTTGCATTGTCAAGATGTCAACATCCTTCCTGAGAATAGGCACTGTAATTACTTTGCATAGATGGGGAAATGATATGCTGGGCAATGATTTTCCAGTGTAAACTCAGGTGCTGGCCCTGTGTTCCCCACGATGCACTGATTTCAAGGAACTGGCATAATTCATGATCTTTCAAGTCATCCTGTCTAAGGATCTCTGTGCTAACACAGGCTGTGTTATGTGCTTTTGGATCCTACCTGCATAGGTCCATTTGCAACTTCAGAGCCGAAGTGATTCAAAGGCAGAAGTACCTGGACAACCTTAAACCCTCTGGTGTATTAGTTTGCAATATCTCTGCCCCTGCACAAGCCAGCTAACTTGCTGTGCTCCATATTATATTCCAAAATTTCACATCTTATTCCTCTTCAGAGGTCAGCCAGCCTGATTGGTTTGGTTACTTGCAGAAGTAAAGTGGGGGTAAGCATGCCCTATATCAAAGAGCAAAAAAGAGGGCAGATTAGAGGTAGGAGTTTGATGTATGCATCTAAGTCTCCACTCAAGGATTTTGGTAAGAAATGTGTCATGAGTGGGAGCAGTCAGTCCGCAGGGCTCTTCAGCACACCTCTCTTGGTGGCCACAGTGAGCTGAGCCCTTCCCTCTGCCTCTCCGAGGAGCTGAACTCCAGCGCTTGTGCTTGAGAGTGATTTAGAGAAAAATCAAACCCCTGATTGGATTGCAATTATCTGAACTGTGTCCTGGTGGGCGAGTGT
>WEIS01007738.1:1637-32967 GCA_013389965.1 Todus mexicanus | reverse complement strand
ACACCCGACTCCAAGGTTACCTCACTGAAGACCAGACTATCTCACTTTGAAAGTTACCCTTAACAAGTGTAGTTCCTTCTGCCTTTACCATACTCGGGACTGTGCCCAACTTAACACATGTGCTTTTGATGCCTTTGATTTCAATATGAAGCCTTGGCTCAGAGTTAGACATGCCCATATGTGCATTTCCAGATAAGAATTACTTCCAGCCTGAGAGCTGAGATGTACACACGCCAAGAACTCCAACTCTGAATTTCCTTTGAAGAATCCTTAAAAAAATAATAGCCTTGAAAATGCCTTGCAGCTACTATACAGTCGCGCAGCCTTCCGCCAGCAGATGCACAGATTTCTCACATCATTTAATGACTGCTGCCCACTCTGGAAGGAATGCACTCTCATGATGTGCACTGAGATGCATAATAAAACAACCAAACATAGTAACTCGCCTTTCTTTGCTCTTGAGTGTGGAGCTTTATGTGTAATGTGCTATGTGGGCCTTTGGAAACTGATTTTGTTCACTGAGAAGTTTCTACCCAAGTGCAATGTTTATACAACTTAATAAACACTTGCAAAAAAATCCGCACCCTGAAACGAGTATGGCATAACTTCCATGCAACTTCATATACTAAGGTGTAGAGACTGTATATATTCAAATGTTGTCACCACTAATTAGCATTAATTACCATATTAACAAATGAAAAATAATCTTTTGTGTCAAATGCAAAGTAGAACATTGGGGACTGCCTAAAGACATCATACTACATGGGTGATTTTATTACCCTCATTCTCATGGCATGTGTAGGTTTCATATTAAGAAATGTGGGCATCATTCTGTGTAGTATTTATTTGTGATTTTCATTAAAGTTATAATTGTGTACACTGGTATTGTTTGGGGCATTCAAATAACTCCAGCTAGAGTACAGGAGTAGAGCAAGGGTCAACAGAAGAGTAAGATGGTTCAGACTGTCTGAGAAAGAGCTCACCACCTCTGGGTTATTTCTGTGACCCTGCCCTGGGCCAGTGTAGACTGAGGAGCATGGCTAGCTGACACAGGTAGTCAGGCAGCTCAGTGGTCTCATTGCATCCCCTTGTGGTTGGGTGGCTACAAGAGCTGAGAATTGACCATCTGCATGAGAACAAAGGGTCAGGTAGGGACTAAGTTTTCTGCTCTCAAGAGGTGACCAGACTGGTTCTGGAGTACTCGGAAGGTGACACCATTAAATTCTTCACAGTGTCAATCTCTGCATTTCCTAGAAACATGCCCATTTCTCACAGTCCCTGCTGAAGTGCTTCTCCAACCCATGATACCCTAGAATTCCTCCCAATACATTTTGCGTCCACCGTAAAGACAGTGTAGAGGCCTATGAGTAAGTGTGGAGGAGGAATGTTTCTAACTACATTTCATCCCTGTATTTCCAAACATAGCACGGATGGAGCAGCTCCTGTTCATGCAGACTATTATTCAGAGTGGCTTTGTGTTGTCTGCAAAGAATGATCCTGCATGTAACAAAAGAGCAAGCAGATCTCTTACAGCGAATGTATGAAATTTGAAAATACAGAAATGTAACAATTTACAACAATTGTAACGCATACTAATTTCACTTGAAATAGGAAAAAAAAAAAAAAAGTAGTATCTTTGGAATCTACCCAACAACAATTGGTGCTAATAACTTGTCTTTCTGGAAAAAAACACAGAAGTTGAAGTTTGCTGCTTAATTACAGTGGAATTTGTAACTTAAATCTAACAATAAAGGTATGGCAAATACAGATTAATAGTAATGTAAAAAAGCAGATATGAATCTCAAGCAGCATAATCTCCAAAATCCTTGTGACATTTCCTAAGAGGAGACTGTTGCCTTGCGGGGTAGAACTGGGCCACTATTTTCAAAAGTATCACTTCAAAGTCTATAAAAATATCTTGCAACAGGCATTTATTCACCAGACAGTAACGTATTCACAAAAATAGATATTTAATTAAAATGTCTCACAAGCAAGGACGGAAATTAATACTTGCAATGATCTTTTTTTAAATGAATGAATAAATAACCTTCACAAGCTGTTGTCTTTTCCAAAAGAGGTTAGTCCCACTAATGTTCACGAGAGTTACATCTACAAAGTGAGGGGGAGTGAGGGAGCAGGTCCCTTGAGGCAGCTCATCAGGCACTGTCAGTTAGCACAACTCCCCAAAGTGCCTTTAAGGGAGAGATGGCGGTTTACATCAACAAAGAATTTACCCCTTTCGTGTTTATTTTTTACCGCAGCCTTCCACGAGATCTAATCGTATCTGTCAGCAATAGAGAATCTTAATAGCTCATGTCCGACTCTTGCTAGCAGTTCGTTTTCTCATCTGAATAGGGCATAAATGAACTGCAAATGTCAGGTCACTGCTTCCTGCTCTCACTTCTCTCTACCTCCTCCCTCCAAATTGCAGCACTCTCATGTTTCGTGTGTCCAGTTCAATCCAATTCATATTTGAATGTTGTATGTGCAACTCTTTCTGGAGATTCTTTCATCTATTTATCACAATACATGTTCTTAACTCTTTTTACTTAGTCATCTGTGAGAAAGAAAGGTGTGAAGTCAGCTCAGTAACCAGAGGGAATCATAAATCAAATACATACAAGACATTCAGTCAGATAAACAGAATATCTGCAGAAGTATAGCAATAATGTGGTCAGGTTTGCAATTTTGTTCTTAAAAATTATATTTTGAGACCCATAACTGGACTGTCACAATAAAATATCCACAACTTCACTTTCTAACAAAAGCAATTACTTTTGTAATTTATATTGGTCCACCTAACCTGGCTATAACCCAACTTCTTTCTAAAATACCCTTTCTTTTCATATTTAAAATGAATAAAACCTGTTGACTATGAACAGGTTGTACAGAGCAATATTTCATACTATTTTTTATTGCTCAAGCTACATGACCTGCTGACAAACTTCCCACTGCCCTTTCTTTCCCACGGGACATGGCTTTGCAGGGGCAACCTGGACTGCAGAGGGATTTTCAGGTTTCTTTCCTCTGTGTTCCTAGTCCCCAAAAAATTGAGTTCACACGCAGTAAAGCCAGCAACTAATCCAGGAGTCCCTGCCGAGCCGTGACTCCGTTTTGCCAAACTTCCCGTGGTGGTAGCGACCGAGCCAGTAAGACCAGCTCACCAGGAGGGGTAGCACCATAGACCACCTCCGGGCTCCACCACGGCGCAGCCAGCGCCGCTCTCAGCTCCAGAGCTGGCTGCTCGAATCTCTTAACTTCCCTTTATAAATACACGAACCACTCCGTGTATGAACGAGGGTCAGCTCTCAGCTCCTTTATAAATACACGAACCACTTCGTGTGTGAACGAGGACGAGGGATGGGACCGACGGGGAGACGCCTGGTTTCTTGTGGGCTTTCCTGCTCTGCTGAAACCCCTCCCGTCGCCCTCAGCCGCGGCGCCCGGGGCATCCCACCCCCTGCCCACCACTTTCTTCCGTTCACCTCCCTCGGGGAGAAACCGGGTCCTGCGGGGTCCCGCCGGGTAACCCAGCAGAGGCGCGTCCCTGCGGAGTCCTCGGGGTGGGCGCAGAGCCCTGGGGGCGGCGGGAGGGGGGTTCCCGGGGTAGTCTGTAGGCTGCCCCATACCTACCTTCCGTGTGGACGGCGGAGACGTAGGTCCAGTTGTAGCGTTTGACGATGTCGAGCATGGCCCTGGCTTGCAACGTGTCGGAGGGGACCACCCTGAGGAAGTATTTGTACAGCGTTTTGTCGCTCAGGTCGATGCTGGTGGCGGAGTAAGCGATCTGGGGGATGTCGAAGAGCTGCAGTAGATTTTGGACTTGGATAGCAACGGAGCTGGAGCCGGGGCCGATGACCCCCGCGATGGGCTTTTTCACTCTGCCCTGAGGCTGGGGCTGCGAGTCAGAAACGCAGCGGGTGCTCCCGTCCCTGTCGTCCCTGATGGAGATGAGGGAGTCCCGTATGAACTCGATGCTCTGCTCCAGGGCCACCGAGGAGTGCCAGCAGGAGTCTCGGATCTCGCTGCCCAGGGTGATGTTAGGTAGCAGGACCGGGTCGGCGTTAATTTTATCCAAAGTGTGAAACATGGCTTCGACTCTCTGGATGCCGTATTGCTCCCGGATTTCCCCGCACTTCCTCTCGGGCACTTTCTCAGCCGGAGGCTGGTGATGGACAGAGAAGAGGGCCCCGATGATGACATCCCCGTCCATCCGAGCCACTGACCGCTGCGAGGAGGCTGCGGAGAGAAGCACCTTCCGCCCGGTGCTCCTGGGCAGCACGTCCATCTCCAGGAGCAGAGCAGGGAAGAAGACTAGCAGTATGCCAATCATTTTGTTGCACGATGTCATCCAGACCCAGGTTACGAATTTCATGGGCTCCTCTTGCCTGCACATGGTTTAAGGACATGTAGGAAATGGCATCTGCTTCCCCCCGCCAGCGCCCAAGTTGCTCCAAATAGCATCACAGCGAAGTCTTACAGCATCGCTCTCAAAGGTGCCAAGGCAGTCGTCATTCTAGTGACTTTTAACCTGGTGGCATAGAAATGGGGGATAAAACAGGCAAATCGGGAAACTGATGTCAAACCAGAGCTTGATAAAGCAACTCCGCACAGTTCGAGATGAATGCTTTCACAAATGCCCGGGGCAATTCGCTTCAGTAAGCCTCTCGAAAGGAAGTTTCAAGAGGGTTTAAAATATGTATTTATTTGCCTTAATATACGATCATGCATACTCACATACGCTAAAATTATACGATCCTTTTCCTGTTCGCTTTTCAAGCCAGGGAGGCTGTTTTCTGCATCTTCAACCGGCAGACACCTTCCCCTCCGCCCCCCACCCCGGGAAGTTTTGAAAGTTTCACGAGGTAGTTCGCTCCTGGGAGAAGCTTCCTAGCCTGGCCACAGCGGCCCCGGCCCTGAAAGGGGGTGGCAAATGCTTCTCTTCTCGCCTTCTGACTACCTGAGGGCATCTGTCTCAGCACAGGAATATCCTTTCCCAAATCAGAAGGGGGATGAGAAGAGAGAGTAATCTGCGCCGCCAGCTACCGGGAAATGTCATTTAAAGGTCAGAGAAGGGAGGAAGAAAGGAACCACTTTACAGTTCAGATTAACTTTTCCGTGTGAGGGGGTCAATACTGCCATTCACCCAGAGGACACACACATGCAAGCGGCGGGGGGGAAAGACATATTAGTTACTAAGGCAACCACGGGAAAAGTCCTTGGTCTGCCTTACCGGCACGCCTGCCTTGCACGCCGGCTTCGGGCGGGGAGAGGTGGCGAGCCCGGCGGGCGGCTTTGGAGGCTGGAAGGCGGCGCTGGCAGCGGGTGGGCAGCGCGGCCGGGCCTGGCCGAGACCCTGTTGCGCGGCGGCGCCGTCAGCACCTGGGACAGCGCCCGGCCCCGCCACGCCGGGCGGACCCCGGACCCTGCCGCCCACCCCGGCCCCTGCCCGGCTGTGCTGCTGTCCCCCAGCCCACCTGCCCTGCTGTCCCTCTGTCCCGGCACCCCGCTGTCCCGGTGCCCCAGTGTCCCGTTGTCCCGGCCCCGCCACCGGCGGCTCGGCCACCCGCGGGCACCGCTGGGCGCTTCCCCCAAACTTCTGCCCTTCGCAGCCGCCGCCGCGGTCTCCCCGCAGCCCCCTGGCAGCGCACACCCAGCCCGAAGCACCGAGCCCGCAGTGCCCCAGGTTGACCGTCGCTCCCCGTCCCTCTCCGGCGGCGGGCAGGGATGCGGGGCCGCAGCCGGGGTGGCGGCGGAGCTGCTCCCCCAGCGAGCGCTGCATACGGCTGGAGACGGGGAGCGGGCAGGCGATGCTCCGGGGAGAGCCGCCGTCCTGGCTCTGTGTCCGCACATGCACGCAAAGCACAGCCGCCTGAAGTCGGCTCCTCCGGGCAGCCCCGGAGCTGGTCTCCCGGGTGCCTTTTTCCTGCCCCACAGGTAACCCCACGGCTGAGCCCCGCGGTGCGTTTGGAGGGCTACCCCCGAGACGTACCTGGGCGGGCGAGGCAGCGGCTCCCTGCGTGCTCGGAGCGGGCAGCGGCGGCTCTCCGGCCGCCCCGAGCTGGCTCGCTGGCGGAGGGGCGACGGCTGTGGGCTGGGCGCTGGTGCCCTCTGTCTTCAGCACCGCTCCACCGCAAGGAAAAAAACAGGTCATCCCGGGCTCATCCATTATCTCATAGCGAAGGATCAGTCATTTTCTCCCCCTCCTTAATTTCTTCGGCTATTGTCTTGTAGAGCGAGCAAAGGAAGCATCACCCGGCGGACGCTGCGGCTGCAGGGGAGGTGTTTGCTCTCACCTCCCGCGGGTTTTAATTCATTAGCTGCTTGGCACAACTAGTAAGAGCAAGAGAGAAGGCAGGAGACTACTGCTCGAAGGGGACCCAGACCACGCTCGGGAGAGTCGAGATAGTTAAATGTGCCAGTCTGCCTCACGGGCAGGGTTTCGCTATTAAAATAAATACTTATATTTAATTAAAAAATAAAATAATATATTTTTTATTTTTTTAAAAAAGAATACACTGCAAGAAGGTAAATCACCTGTAAGGATAAAGGCATTGGGATTGTAGTTTTCAGGTCAAGATGAATCTAAATGAAGCACGTGAGAGGCATGTCAGATTAAAATAATACCAGATTGAATAATCATAATTCAGACGACCTGCTTGCATCCCTAACACAGGTCTCGAGTGTTTTACTTGCCTGTAGAAAAGTTAAAGTTAGATTACCTCCCCGCTGGGAACTCTATAGATATTTGCCCTACTTTTGAAAGAAAGAAGCAAGGACAAACATTTAACTATTGCTCATTCAGAGAAGGGTTTGCAGTGAATGCTGCCTCAGGGGTGTCTTCTCCCTTTGTCAATATTTGCCCCTCCTTTTTTCTTTTTTCTTTTTTTTTCGCTGTCACACAGCTAGTTATTTGCCTGTGTTTTGTGTTTATCCATGAGGCATGTTCATTATGGAAGATCGAGCCCAGGGGTTTGCTGGTGCCCAATTTCCCTGCAGGTCATGTTTCCCAAAGAGAGATTCGGAGGTTGAGAGGCTGCCTGTTCTCTGCCTCTGGGCATGAAGCTCCTCCAGAGCCCAGCAGACACAGCTCAGGGCAGCTCTGTCAGTATCAGACCTGGAGGGGCATCCAGATGTACACATAAAGGGGGAACAAATTTCCTTTCATCCAGGCTTTAATAATTAAGCTTTTGTCTCTGCCCTTGACATACCAGCAGATAATTCCAACCATTAAGTGAAAAGTTTGCTCCTCTGGCTCTGGCAGAGGAAGCATTTGCAAATGATCAGCCCCTCCTCCCAACATTTAACACCCTGTAGCCTTCATCCCCTCCAACCTGGGACTTGCAAATACAGCAGGTCTTTTGGCTGAGGTTCACGCATGGCTGTCATATAGAGTTGCTCTCCCTCCTGTGATGGTCTGAGTTTTGCTGACACTGGAGAGCAGGTCACCAGGTCCTGACGCCGTCCATGGCCTCAATCCCTGGAGCAGCAGATGGGAGCACGTGAGAGCTGGCAGAGGCTTGGAAGATACCTGGGATGTCAGAAGGTTTTTGGAAGGTCTAGGAAAAGAGGGCACTAGGACTCCAGGGGTTTCAATCTTCCCCAGTTGTCATGGGGGAAACACAAGCTTCCTCCATGGGGAAGTAGCAACATGTGACCTCACTGTCCTTGTCCCTCCAAAGAGGCCAGAGTCATCCCACTGCCTTCTGCCCCTGTCTCCTACACATCCTGATCCTACCCCTTTCCATAGATATAACACTTCTCCACTCAGACACATCCCATGCTCCCAGTCCTACTGTCTACAGTTTCTTAACACATGGGGAATCTTTATAATCTGGTAACCATGCTTGGAGCACTGCATGGGACTGCATTTTTTGCATCAAACAAGCAGAGGATCAGGGCAGGAAAAGAGAGCAGGGGCTGGAGTTTGCTTGTAAGCAATGTTTGCTTTCCGTAGGAAATAACCTGATGTTCAACATTTTTCCTTTCTGAAATGGAGGAAAAGTGAACAATTTTCAGTCTCCCATGAAACACAATTTAAAAATCACTTGGAGGTTGATTGAAATATTCTATTTTGATGGCATCAAAAGTGTTTTGTTCTGTTTTCTGATTAAACATTTCATACAGTGTAGCACAGTATCATTATTTTTACTTAGATGGAATCAATCATCAGCTTAAAATGGAAGTTCTGTTCCATTATATCTTCAAAAGATATTTTTTTTATCTACAACAGGCATACTCCAGTTAAATGTTTCTATTCCATCAAAATTACTTCTTTCAACAGAAAATTTTCTATTGGAAAAGTTCTGGTCAGCTGTAATGAGAAAGGCCAGTGTATTGTAGAAAACGGTTTGAAACCAGGGGTCGTGGTTTGGAGTAGCAAAGACTGATGCTTGAAAATCTGGTTTACCGAGCCCCCACTTTCAGTTTTCCAAACACGGCTCCTCTCTCCTCTACTCCTCGGCTTCCTATCAAGAGACAAAAGTCAGGCTGAGTGTCTAGTTGCACAGACTTTCTGACTAAAATATTGGGGAGACTTAAAGCTATTCTGCAAGGATCAATGCTGCTAAAATGATACAGTTTTATTCTGCCTCAGAAACAAGTAGAAAGATCATGTGTTCCTGCCTGAAATCAATTAAAACATAAACCAGCTATTTTATAAATCATCGGTAGCCCTTTCTATTCTGCTCACTCAGATGCTTTCCTCTTGTGATTTACAAAAGCCACCTACTACACATAAACATTGTGCATGCAAAACACGCATGGGTAGCCCTCTGTAGTAGATATGAAATGTTTGCTCCTGAACAGGGATTTAGAGTCATCTCATCCTCTAGCAGGCTTATTCAGTCAAAACAGAATTTTAATGTTCCTAATATATTCGATATATTTTCTCCTTTTCCCTTGGCAAAGCAAATGTTTCTCTTAAGTTTTCATTTAAAACATATGCCAGCTACAACATCATTCTCACCCTCTTTCTTATATTTAAGTTCTTAAGTCACCCTATCTGTGAAGAAACAAAGAAACAGCACTTTTAACAATTTTGATTACTTACACTTACTTGCTGCAGCTGCTAGGAAATGAACATTAATGGATCAATGTCAGTATATATGGAGCTTCATAAAGGTCTGATTGCTCAGCTGTTCCTTGTACTAGTAGATCCATTAAAATTAAATAGGATTAACCCATGAAATTTAGGCCCCACTTCTGCGATACTTAGAAACTAGCCATAGCTTCTACACAGACCCAGGATTATACAGGGTTACTTTCCGCTGTTCTTTTTTTTTTTTTTTCAACTGGTATAGACACCCCCTTACCACAAGGATCCCAAGAAATTTGAAAGCTTCCATTGCTAGTTATCAAATAGGCTCTTGTCCCGTCTCAAGTCACAGTATCTTAAGCATATTTTACAGGCTTAGGAGATTTCACATCCTTTTAAAATAACCGAAATCCCTCTTCAGAGAGTTAGTCAGGAGGGGACTGTCTGCTTGGTTATGATTTCAAATGTCTTTCAAATAAGTGCAAGATCCAAATCAATGCAAAATTCAGCATTTGGGGATGCCTTGTAAGTTTTTGACACTCTCTAAGGATTATAGACTCCATGAAGTGATGAATAGACGAGATTTATTCAGACGTTCGGCAGTTTGCACCTCTGGCTAGCAAAGCTGTTAATAAGATAAAATTAACTATTTCTACATTTTAAAATAAGTAACTGATTGATTTAATAACACCATGTTAAAAACCTCTCAGCAGAAGTGCTTCAGGCCAACTGCTAAGGATTGAGGCTGCAAAAGCATGTACCAGAAGAGAAAGGTCCTGGTCTCCCCTAAAGGGAAACTCATCTCACAAATGGCTTCATTGTCACAAACCCGTGCTGTCAAAACAACGACCATGTGATGATCAAAAGCACTTGGTTTCCTTTCATTACAGAAAGGGTGCACATCTCAAAGCGTGGAGATTTCCTGGGCACCCGCTTTTGTAAAACCCAAATGAATGTTGGTGCTCTGATGGCTATGGAGATGCTCCCAAAGAATAAACAAAGTCAGATGAATGTTCCCTTTTCTAAACAATGTGACTATACAGTCCTAGATAATATTACAAACAATCCTTGTATTTATTTATTTCTTAACTGGAAAAATGTACTTAGGGTGCCCTCTAGGCCAAACTGGTACACAATATTTACAACACGCTCTTACACAGGCTAATTCTATCCAGCTCGATTCATTTCGATAAAACTCTCTTGCCCTGAAATTCTCTGATTTCCCTGAAATCATCCTGTACGAAACAATCTGAGCAAATAGATAAATCTGTGCTGGGACTCGCATAACAACAAGCTTATGGTACATCAGGTGAAAGAGAAAAGTGCATTTCAAAGGCAAAGGTCCACCATTTCTGAGCTTCAGACTCTCCATTTAAAATCCACAGCCTTCTAATTTAATTTGAGGTCAGTCTGAATCACTCTGTCTGAGCTCACCAGTAAGGGACTTATGTAAGTGTGAGGAGAGAGACAATATCTTGGATATATGGGATTTAATACAGATTATCTAGATAGGTCTATTTAATTAGATTGTAACTAGCAAACAGGACGAGGAATTCAACTAGGAGTCACCGTACCTTAAGAAGAAAGATTTGGTACTGTGTTTGTGGGAAATATGGCAGCTAAAGCATCTGCTAGACAGAATTTTCTAGTGATTTTCAAGGACAGCTCTGTGTACAGCCATCTGAAGGAATTCAGTCTGGTACCACAGAAAACTGGTAACAGCTACATATGGAAAGGAGGTCCTTGTCGTGTAGATGAGCGAAAGGTATTCCCACTCCCTCCTGCCATCTCTACTTGCAGGCTGGAGTTACAAAAGGAACAAGCAACTGAGAAACATTCAGACTGTACTGTGAAACAACACATCTCTGCACTGCTCAGAGGGAAACTTGCAAGTACCTAGTCATTTCTGAAATTTCCCCAATGACTACAGTTATCACTGAGGAAAAGAGCTCTGTATTTCCTGGCTGTTATTTGTATCCTTCACTTCCCCACATATTCCCTTTCTAGACACTTTGTAAAATAAAAAGAAGAAGAAAAAAAGCTGTATTAAGAATCCCAAATGTCAGAGGCAGAAAAGGCTAGCAGTCTTTCCAAAATGGAAATATTTTACGCATGGCTAAACTATCAATGGAGGTTTTACAGATATCAGTTCAGCAATCAAACCACATGTAACAAATAGCTAACACATTTTAAAGAAGCTTTCCAATGCTCAAAAAAAGCCCGAATTAATGGCTCAAAAGTGTAGCTTACATTGAATACCCCAGAATGTTACAGTTACTGTGGTTTATGTAACAGTGTGTACAGGATACGTTATCAGCTTCCATAAATACATGTATTCGAAGTCTGTAGTAGCAAATAAAGAATGGGAGAGTGGAATACCTTAAAGATTAGTAGAATTTTGTAATGCCCTTTAGTTGAAATTATCTGATTTTTCAACCTTTTTAACGCACATGCATTTGTTCAGAATGGATGGAGAGGATGTCTTAAAATCACTGCCATCAGGTGGGTTTGGGTTTATTCCGTTTGCTCTCACTCTACATTAGTGGAAATGAACTCAGAGGTGTCAGCCAGGGGAACTTCAGGGCTATTTTTCTAGTTTCAAAATCAATCTTTTATTTTTCTAAATATATGTAATGTGATAGAATAATGCACTGTGTAGTTAATAAAATAATGGAAGATACATGTTTTAAAGAGATTTAGAAGAAAAAAAATACATCTCAGAGTGGATCTGTGGTTTGAGATATGTTGAGCTGCAGAGATGTGCATGATCGAAGTCGAGGAATTGAAGTGTCATACGTTTGCACTCTTTCAGATTTTATTGGTCTTGCCTGGATTATACAGTGCATAAGCACTATGGACTGAGCAAAGTGAGCAAACGGGTGCATAGACTGAAGAAAACCTGGCCTAGGTTCATGTTATGCTGAATGAGAGAAAAAAAGGTACTGACAATGCTCTGCAATCTGTAAACAGTCATAGAGAAACACTCCATGATGAAAAACGAAAAGGGAGTAGACATTATTTTTATAACACTGCTTAGATATTTATATCTGTGTAGTTTACACATTTTTCATGCTTTAGTCTGAAATCAATGGTTCAGTTCAGGAAATACACCATAAAACACTAGGTAAAACTATATTTATTTTTAATACACAGCTATTACTTAAAAATAAGACATACAAAATAAGAATCCCATACTCCAAAATGGCATGAGGATACAGTGTACAAACTTCATTCCTCCAACTATTTGCAAATGGCTTGATGTATTTGTTCAAAAACTTGATATACAAAAGCACCAGACCTACAGAATGAGAGTCTAGTTTAGAGCATTTAAAAAAAAGTACTCCTCACTAAGTGTTTACACTTGTTCTGACATCTTCTGTGCTGCAATAAAAACAATATTGGAGTACATACATTCTTTTTAAGTACCTCTTCTATTTATGGTCCTCATGAGGCCTTGCCCTGATAACAGAATTTGCACACAGCCTTTATCATTTTGTCTTTCTATGCAGACAAGGCATTTCTGGAAGCATTTCATTACTTCGGGATCTATTAGAATCATTGTTATGACTGTCCTTCCTCTCACTGCTGCTGTGGTTTTGGTGACACATTAATTGCTTTTACCCTGTGATTTCCTTCTGGTGAAGTGGCTGCACTGTTTCCCTGGCCCACTGCCACTTCAGGGATGCTAAGCCCCTGATCCTCACTTGGGGTGCCTGGCTCTCAGACACTAGCTATAACTGGCTGGTCCTTAGCGTGTTTCAAATCCCAGTTCCTCCAGAATCAGACCTTCTTACTCTTCTACAGCTATGCAAGTTAACACTGGATTTATCACACACAAAAAAATTGTGTTTATTAAGACAGGAAAGCAAACATCAAGCATAATACTACCATTAGTGATGAAATGGCTGAGGTCCAGCTGATTCAGCAGCTTGAATTCATTGACTGTGAATGCTGGTCCTCCCTAAGTTTATTCAAATGCTTTCTATCTTTCATTTCCATCAGTTGTTTGCCTTTTGCCACCTAGTCTCAAACAAGGCAGTATTTTGTTTATATGTCCAGTCCATTTATGATTAATGGCTTACGTTTGGTTCATGCATTAGATCACAGACCTTCAAACATCATACTTGGATGTTTGCTCTCCTGCATATGCTTCCTTATATGCTGCTACAATTTTTGGGGCTCTTGCTGAGCAAAACATAGTTATAAGACACTAATAGATCCTGATTTTCTCTAAACACTGGAGTAAAAATTTTCTGAAAAAGCAGATCCTCTCATATGCTTTGAATTGGACATTAAGAAAAGGGATGTACCTAAAGCCATTATTTTACTTAAACAAAAATCTTACCATCTGTAGCCATAGGGATGAACTCAAAATAATAAAAAAGGAAGGCCAGAAGCAGTGAACAAAATCCAGAGAGAAGAAGCTCACATAGTCTTAATTAAGAAACACCTTTTTCTTGGTTGTCTCAGGAAATAAAGCCAGTGTGCTTAGTGTGCCTATTGCCTCCACAGGCCCCCTGACAAAACACTAAAACCTATTCAGTCTGAAACTGGGGAGGGCGGGAGTGGGAAATCAGTGAAATTTGAAGAAATCTTGAAGACAAATAAGTTTGTTCAAGTTTTTGAAGGCCTGTAGTTGACTAGAAGCAGACCTACATAAACACCTATGCTAGGAGACAGGCAGGTAAAGTAACCAGCAGTTGCAACCAGGTACCCAGCCAGCATAGCTCTGGGCCAGACACAGAATGGAGTGTCTCTGTCCTGGAAAGGTACAACTGGGTACTTGAGAGAGGTGATTTTCAGAGGTGGAGGATGAAATGATCATATGGCAGACTGATTATATGTGTCTGATTACTAGGGTTGGGTAGGAAAGTGGAGTCCTTATGGAACCATTAATCACCTCATTTGTGTATATCACACATATTGATTATTAATTGTAACTCACAAGGTGATTCCTAAAACTTGACTAGCAATGAATGGATGAAGGGACAGGAGTAATACATGACTGAGGTAACGTGTTATCATACTGTAAATAAAGTGCATAAGTATTCAACATTTGCTTCAGCAAATTAAGAGAACTCACTTAAGGGAAGATTTCTAAACAGCAGTTAGATGTATTATTTAGAGAATATCCACGTATTCATGATGATGAGTTTAAAACAAAGAATCCTCTTGGTTTTCAAGTTATTTGTACAAGCCTCTTGTGTAAGCACATTAATTTCATGGTATAGCCTTTTATTTTTATTCTAAAGGACATTTTCTTGGTAACTATAGCATGTGCATGTTTTTACAACATATGCCTGTTTTTGTTTTCCTTTTTCTTGGCAACAGCTTCTAAAAAGACTCTTTTTCATCATCATTGCGCTTTTTCTTTAGCTGCAAACCGTAAGTCCCCAATAAATTACCCCAAACCAGCTCCATTGATTTGACAGCTACTGTCACTACAGTAATAGGCAGCTACTGATTTCCATGTCTTTATTTAAATTCAATAGACACTTCCTAGTGCTGCATATAAGCATCTTAATTCCTATTGTGTTTCTGATTTCTAAATGGTACCTGCACTTAGTTTGTCTTCTTCACCTTTTGTTCAAATCTCAGGAAACTAGTTTTTTCAAATCTATTATTAGATCTCTCAACCTAATTGAACATATTATGTCCTAGCTGGCTTTCATTTTTCTCTGAATTCCAACCACTGTAAACAGAGGAAGAGAATCTGCACATCACTCTTTCTTCTTACTCTCCTTTATCAGACAATGTAGTATGCGTCACTCAAACAGTTTATACATTTTCAGTCTGTTTTCTAAATCATCCTAAAATCTGAATGCATGAGACATTTTTCCCATTTGCTTTCATTTGTGGCTACAAGAAAATAGACTGATGACACAGAATATAATCCATAAAGGTATTTGGACATATGCTTAACCCCGCTCTCATGCTTAACTCTACTCTCATTTAACACAGATTTTAAGTTTGTGATCTCACAGTTTTTGTTTTAGAAACCAAGGACCATAAGGAGAGGAATTCAAGGATATCTGGTGAGAAGATCGCCTTCGGCTTCAGTTGTCTAGTTAATTTTAGATTTTGTTTATTCATTTCTAATGCACTAAAAGCTTCATGAATAAATAAATAAATAAGGTCTGCCCAGTAAACATTCAGAGGAATTACTATTCTATGAAGGGAGCACCATGCATATTTTTCATGCATCACAGCTACACTTTCCATCTGTGTATATACTTTCGAGTTCAAGATCCCCATCAAGAGAGACATCCTGGCCTATTTGTTGCTGCAAGGAAAATCAAATGCTGCAAGACCAGGCTTCGCATCGGCTCCTTGACGTTGCAGGGTACATATGAGGGTATGGAAAAGCTGTAAGGGATGTCAGAAAACAGCCTCTTAACATCTGACAATTGTAAATTGTACTTTTTAGGATGTTGAGATTAAACTGTCTTATCTCTTTGCCCATTTTAACTGTCTTGATTAGAGATATGAAATGTGGATAAGAGAAAGCTCTTTTTCAGTTTGATGCTATTTTTAATTTTATAGTGTAGATAATGTATTCAGAAATCTTTTCTTTGAAGGTAATCTGCATTCAGTGTTGTTAGAGAGTATCACATCTTTATATACTTTACGGGATAATTTTGATTAGACGCAGTTCTTTGTGAACAGAAGCTTATAATACCTACAATAATTATGGTAATTGTCTATCAGAAGTTGGCTATTCATGAGAAAGCTATTTGTTTAGCATATAATACTTAAGGGCTTTGAGATAGGCAAGTGTCTGCATTCGAAGACCACTTTAGAGTAGATTGTCTTTTAATCTACTTTACATTACACACACCTTAATGATCACTCAGATTGAGGTTATATTGCTCCAAACAACATTAACTTCACCAGAATCCCTCAGAAATGCAAGGCGTGAAGGGGGAAGAATCATCTTGGCTCTTCGGAGAAGCACCTTGCCTGTGCAGAAGCAGATATGGAAGGCATGTATTGCCTGGAAAAGGTGGCACCAAAAAGTCAAACCATACCAAACTCTCATGAGGCAAACCAAACCCGAGCCTGAACAATTTCAGCTGGGCCCAGTCAGGCAGAACTGGAAAATGTGACTGCCTGGGCAAGACCCTCCTAGGAAAGCTTTCAAATTGCAACAAGCGTGTACAAAATAATCTGTGAGGGTTTGCTTGGTGCAGACACAACCCCTTTCTTCCCCATCTCAAACAATGGTATTTACTTGCCTTAAGAAGAAGGAGCAAAAGTTTTGAAACAACACCAGCAGCTGCAGTTAATTTTAGAGTTAGCAGGGTAGCAAATCAAAACAAAACTTGGTATCCAGGGTTAAATCACTTTCAGTGGATAGCTTATAAATAACAGTATGTGGCTGGTTCTCTGAAAATAACCTAGCCTTTCTTGTGTTAGCAGCAATGTCCTCAGGTCTTCTGACACCATACTCGTTAGCAACACACTGACCTACCTGCAGGGCAGCAGCAAGCATGGGAGTCTGGCCTGACCCTTCTCTCTTGGTTGGACCTCACCAGTAGCTGTGCACAGTACTGTCACATTTCCAAGCATTTGGGTTAAAATTCGATATTGTGGGTATTTCTAGCTGGGTTAATCTTTTCTGAAAGACTTCCTGACAAATGCTGTTTCCAAGTACAGAAGAAAGAAAACCCCATCCCTGGCCTGTGGTAGAAGCATCCTTGGCAGATATTGTAGGGCCGCCTGGCAGTTGGTGGCAGTGGGGGGCTCCCCGTGGGGGTCTGTCAGGGCAGGACCTGGCAACCAGCGCCCATCCCACCACCCCAGCTGGGGGCAGAGCCCCAGTGGGGTGGCTAGGCAGGTACAGGCAGGGGTGGTGACCCCAGGACCCTGACAGAAAAACACTGAGTTACGCTTTGAGCAGGAGCCAGAACTGCTGCAATTTGTCATAAGCCATAAACAAGATGCTTATCAAGCCAGAAGATAAGCATTCCTTGTTTTGCTGATATCTCTACATACAACATTGTAATATTGTTATTTATATCCTATAACATCTTAATCATCTACCACTTTCCATCTGTCCTGCAGACCCAAGACTTCATCTGCTAGGAACATCTGCAGATCCATAAGCATCCTAGAATACTTTTTGTAATGTTTTTGTGTTCTGTTCCTATCACCTAGAGAAACAAACTGAAGTAAATGAAAAGTAATACTTTGCTGGAAAAAAGGAAAATATTTATTTTGCTCTGACCCCATTACTTCCTCTCACAATAAGTTTTCAAATAAAAGCCTGTTCTCCCATCTCTTTGCATCTCCCAATTACTTCCTCAATTAAAAAGATTTCTTTTTGCTCAAGCAAGGTTGAGATGTAATATTTCACTGTTTTATTGTGTGACAAGGTGGTAGTTTTTTTTTTCCCTGAGACTGTGTTCAGTGATGCACAGTTATTTCTGCTGACTCATTTCCCCAGCTGGAGAAGATGGATGCTACCGACCCCAGCTAAGACGCATCACCAGTCCTGTGATACATAGATGGGGGCACAATGAGGAAAATGCCTTAGAACAAAACAACTCAAAAAAATCCAACTTCTCAGAGCACTGAAAGCAGGAAGGAGATCAGGCTCAAGCACAGTTTATTATCGTGTACAAACTTTATAACTGCAGTGCTACATAAGAGATCGTGCACCTACCCCAGTGAGAGTTCAGTACACACGGAATTATTTTGGTTAGTGTTTTACAGCTAAAGCACAATCTGTGAAGCTGGGTTTGGCTGGATGGGGAAAGGCAAAGTAGAGACTAACGAAAAGAGAATATCTACAGGCATTGATAATTAAAGAAAAATATTCAAATTCAATTACAATCTGTAATCAGAAAAGATGACTACATATAGAAGTACCAAAATGAAGCACTTAAGCTGTTTGCACCACCTGTGTTGGTTATAAACCACGAACTAGAGCTGCTCATTTATTTGGGCCATTCCATCAGTCCCCACTAGGTTGGGTACCCTGTGGTACTGTGTAGAAAAACAAAACCAAACACACATTTGGGGCCCTAAATCAACTTCTCATTGCTAATTGCATTTCTATGTTTTAGGCCAAAGACATGCAAAACCATAGTTTGATTAACAAAAGTGTGGATATATGTATTATAGGAAGTACAATGACACTTATATCCAGAGAAAATATTCTCTCTCCTTACTTAAGGTTGCTGCCTTAATGAGTTAACGCCCTACACCAAAGTAAAAGGTCAGCTCAGGGATGCTTCAGGCTTCTCTCCACTACAGACTTGCTTCAAGGATCCACGGTACCCCAGACAGCTTGGGGTCTAGAGGCTTCTGGTCTCTTAACATTTCTCTGTGAACAGGAGCATCACCCTTGTTCTACCACATTTGGGCCTCTCCTGTTCCAGATTTACTGTGCCTTTCAGAGAAAAGTTGTGACAGACCAGATCACACTGCATTAGCAGCACAAATCAGCCAGTTCCGCTGCCCAGCCCAGAGCTGCTTTGCTGTAATTCCCTCGTGGCGTAGTGCCGCATAGTATCTACCTACCTCATAGATTGCAGATAGAAATAGCCCTGTGTCTTCTACCAGAAATGCTGCCTGGCACTAACAAAATCCAGATAAAGTGTAGCTACCCTGAAACACCATGTAGTTCACTGACAGCTTTGTGGCATCTCCTCGGCTGTTTCATGCCCTGTGCAGTCCATGATTCAGCACTGCCTGTTCCCTCAGCCCAGAAGCAGAACAAATGCTGGGTGGTGCGGAGGACACATCCTACCCTCCTGGAAAACCAGGTGCTTTTTCCGAGTTGGTGTAATAGCCAAGGTGGGCTCAAAGGTGAATTTTGCACAGATAATTAAATATCACACTCTAAAGAGAATTATTAGTCTTCCACCATGAATCTACATGAAACTTTATGAGCTAATTTTAACATCAAACCTTGTTAAACTTGAAGAAAACATCTTTGGAGGCAGATTTTCATCAGTGTTAAATTTATACATTGGTTTCTGGCTTGAGTACTTTAGATCTTTCTGAACTTCAAATTTTATAAATCAAGGAAATAACATCCCTGACGAAGTTCATATTTTCTTTGACAGAAAATACAGACTGTTTCTCACTTCTTTATGAGGAAAGTCACCAAAAGAAAATCATCCTAGAAGACTGCACATTCTCGTTTCCATTTCAATTTGAATTGCCTTTTTATCCATAGAGCAGATCACAGATAAGAATTTTGCACAAAGTTTGATTGGCCTAATTTTTATATTAGAGAGTCATTTTGAATTCAAATCTTCTCTTGCCAGAGTGTGAAAATAATTTTCATCACCAAGAAAGATACCTCTAATAGATAATGTCTGAAATGTCTCTCTGTTACGACTGTCCTTCAGCTCTCCTCCAAACCACTGTGACACATATTATGTTATAAACATCTATATTCTCAGCCCAAAATTCAAAGCGCTTTTACTGATTCTATAATAAACATTTTATTTACTTAGTTCCAGTTTTATTAAAGAGCTTGGTTTTTTTTTTCAGGAACTGCAAACTTTTCCTTTATGCTTTTTCATTATGAAAAAAACCCCAGACAAAACAGCTCATAAATGCAATATCAAAACAATGAAAACACCTTATTTAGGTATATTTTTAAATAACTCCAAGAACTGGATTCCAAATCCTACATAGTAACTCTAGATGATGTCCTAGATGCAATGACATGGTTATTTTTTTTTTCTTTTTCTTCTTTTTTTTTTTTTTTCCTGCTCTATATTTAGACAGTCTTTTTAACTGTCCTTTCCTCTTGGAAAAAGGGAGATGGGCTTAACTCCCACCAGTGACTGATCAGCTGCTACTATCAGTCCTGAGGTCAGGTGTATCACCTAGTTTTCACAAAACCAGCACGAAGCTCTGCTGAGTGGCAGATGGACAAGGGTGTATAAGAATTGTGCATACACGTGGACTGAGACAGATGGCCTGAAGAGTGTTATTCCATGGGGTGCAGATAGATTCCTCCAGGAGATGCTGTGTTAAGAGGCAGAAGAGCATAAGTGTTACATTGAACTTCACTATTTTGAAGAAACAGAACTGAAGCTCCAAAGAAGTGAAAAAAGAGAGGCTTGCCATCCTGTGGCTCCATAGTATTGTTCCCTGCATGGCAGGGAGTTAGCCTACTGGCTTACACGATTGCTTTTGGCACACAAAAATACTCTGCTCTTCGTAGCTCTCTGAAAAATATTTAAATCTGCTCCTCTTATTGCCCGAACTAGTATTATGCACTGTGGATGGCAGCAATTATTTGGTAACACTTCAAAATTCCCACTACGATAGCTAAATTATTTTAAACCACTAAACACTAAGGAAGTTGGGTAGGGCTGAGTCTACTTCCAAGACACAGAATACTGACCACAAATTGATTATTTGGTAATACACTGCCACCATTATTGTGCCTCCAGCGGCATCCATCTTTTAACTTCTATCATATGGGGATTTTTATCTATAGAACTCAAAAGATTTTTCCTACTAGTTAACTCATTAACACAGAGAGTGGTTTGCTATCTAATTTGCTGTGACACACAGATCTCACTTAGCTCTTCAGCATAATGTACAATCATTTTAGTGCAGAGAATATTGTTTATCTGCTCTCAGTTTTATTCTTTTGCTGCAACCATTCATGTTCCAGCCACCAGAATCAAGCTGCAGACAAATATAATTTTGATTTTCTTCAGAAATCTTCTGCTTGCCTTTGGAACTAAAATGTTGGCGGAAAGGACTCTAAAATCACATCAACTAGCATGCTCTTTTCTTTTCTCCATCCCCCCTCAAAAAAGAAACCCTTTGCAAAGTAGCATGGCTCCCGCTTTTATTTGCTTACTCTTTCTAGGATTTAAGAGTTGCTACTGAGAGCAAAGGGGATTTTTTATCCATAGGCATGGGAGGTTATGTTCTCAAGTGTGGTCAGAAACCCACATGGTTTCATTTTATATCATATTCTTTTCTCTTTACATTGTTCCTTTCTATTTTGTTAAATTAAATGGTAATTAACTTTTTCCATGCATTCAAATTCTTTAGAACAGGAGGGAAATTACTAGGTACTAATCACTAGGATCCTTAGTCATTAGCTGCTGAATAGAAACAGGCATTCTTCCATCTGCTCTTGACCCTTATTTCAAAACACAGCTCGCTTATCCTGAGAACTAAGGAAGGTATTTCCTACAGAAGAGGGTGAGAGAAAAAGAGAGTCTAAGACAGAAATCATTATGCAGAACAGGTACCCTCCTTGTGCCATTGTATTCTACCCTCTTTTGAAAGGAGAAAGGTTTTTTTCTTGCTTACTAATTTTTATGACATCCAGATGAGAAAATAAAGTTCACTTTCACAAATGCTTTATATTAAAAGTCTTAAAAAACCCCAATCACTGCCAAAGAAAGCACAAATCCCAACCCTGGAGAGAAAATCATTAAATAGAAGACATGCACAATACAGAAATACAAAAGCTAACTAAAAGACAAAGACTTATTAAGAGATTCACAGCCCTTAGCCTGTGAACAGAGCTCACTGAAACATGGATTATTGTCTGCTATTTCTATATGGACTCCTGAAGTGGATGCTGTTGGAGCGGTTTCTAATAATGGCTGAGTGATTGGACTACCATCTGTCATGTGTTTCTCTGTCATTCTTTACCCACAGAAGAATATGTGATGTAATGTTTTGGTTCAGCCACTTTTGTCTGTTCTTTTTTTGTGCTGCCATATATTTGTATTGGAGAAGTCCAAGTTGAAGTACTCTTTGGGCGTTTAGTGGGAAAGGAGTAATGTTTTGATGGTCATGCGCTCCTGAGGACGCAAGGTTAAGGGCTAGCTAAGATAGTTACTGCTAGTTACATCTGCAGTGTGAAGGAGACTGGGCAAATTTCTCTTGATGATTCATCAGCTTCTGAACTCAGAAGTGGATGGAGCCTGTGCCAAAAGTTTAGCGCTTCTTCAGAAATTCAGAATATTCACTCTCATAAAAGAGCTTTTTTTTTGGCTGGGGGGATGACACACAATTCTGAACTGGAAGACTGCAAGTTGTTGTCAGGGTAAATCCATCACGTTGAAGCAGGATTTACAAATTTATAATGAAGGAGGATACCACAATGTTCCTTCCTAGCTTTATTGCCAGTTGTAGATTCCAGGACATTGATAAAGCTGCTTGCCACTACTAACCTTAATCTGTTCAGATTTGGCAGCTGTTATGGATCCTTACAGGAAGCCTTTTAGGATACACCTGTGTATTCTCTATCAGGCTTGCCAGTGGATTCAGGCTAGTTCCTGGGCAAGTGGCTCAGTCTATTTTGTATCTAAGGCCTTTTGGAAGGAGCTATGCCCAGTATGCATTTAAGCAGGACTAATCTTCAGCATGACAAGAATATGGAAACTTTTTGTGTTTCTCTCTGTTTCACCCATGTCTGTGACAACCCCTTCATACCCTAACATACCTCTTGAGTCTCTCATCTCAATAATTCGATGATCATGCAATGCATTGCCACTGTATTCCCACGAGAGGCCTGTCTTTGGAGACATCCAAACCCACAATAAAAAGACAAGCGATCCACAATGTATTAGGTGAAGTCTCTATTCTCTATATTCCCTTGGTTAGGCACTGCAGGCAAGGAGGATCATTCTACCTGGCAGACTTCCCTTTGCTTTCCTGTTTTCCATTGCATCATCAAGTGGTGGAGGATAAGCAGCAGTCAATGGCGGGACTTTCTCACAGGATCAGATTGTTAACAGCAGGAGCAGGACACTTCCACAGGGAGTCCCACATTTGAGGTCCTGCATGGGAGGAATAAGTGCAGCCCCAGACAGACAGCATACCACTCTTAGGACCCCCTCGCCTCAGTAACCATGATGGGTGTTTCTATCCTGTGGCTGCCCTGACTCCTGTCATCAAGACAGCCAGTTCAGGATGGGAAAATGTGACGTTCACGTCTTGCAATGTGAACCTTGGTGTCACCCCTTTAAAGATAGCTGTCTACCCAGGGACATGGCTGCATGTCAGGAAGGTGGGAATGAAACATGGTAGCTTCATAAATTCTTAGACAAGCATGTAACTTCAACTCCTTGCTCTCTTACTGATTGAGTCAACAGTTAAATACCAAAAGGCACATCCAGACATAAAAGGCCTCCACTGAATAAAGAAAAAAAAAAAAAAAAAAAAATTTAAAAAAGCTTTTAACATGACCATCACATTAGGAGGAAGACAGAAAGTCTCCCAGGACAACTCCAAGCCACTGGCTGGGCAGTGTAGGTTGTAATGCATAGACCCAGTGTCCCAGGACACAGCACATCCAGAGGCAGAGATAACTGGGGGTGGGATTACAGCATGGGGATGGTGGTGAGCTACCCCACTGTGATTCAGGTCTGGCTTTAAGCTTTTTGAACTAATAGGATCTTCTTTCTACTTTGAACAAGACTAGCCTTTTTGTCACTTCCCCAACAATTTCTTCATACAGTTGCCAGAAAACTTATCAGCAGTAAAGCTGAGCTTGCAGCACCAGCAAATACTCAGAGGCATCCTCATCACTCAGCATCCTCAGGGCGCCACCAACTCTTACTGTGCCCGCTTGGCCCTCTGGGGCTCCCCCATTGGCCTGGACATCACATCATCCCCTGGAGCCATCAGCTCCAGCAATGCCACAGCAGGGACAGTCTCCAGCTTCACATAGCCCTGCCTGGCCATGGGCCCTATTGAATTATAAAACAGGTTTTCTCACTCTTCATCCCCTCGGTTGCTATTATTCCAGTTGCCAATGTAGACCAGAGTGTCTTCCCTTTTATCTCTGTTCCACAATAATTTATCATTGCAACGTAGGACTGAGTGATGATTTCAAAGTGAATTTTCATACAGAAATTCCAAATGCTCATGTAGCAAACAAAACATTGTGAATTACACCAGCCAAATCACCACAGCACAAGGGCCAACAGTTTGAAGGCTTGCTTTGCAATTGCACACCACAGTTTTGAGCAGCTCCACTGAACCCACAAGGGCCCTTTAAGAGGGATGAAAATGTCGGAAAATCAGACACAGAGAAGTACTAAATTAATTTCTAAAGACTAACAAATGGTTGAAGGAATTGCTAGAAGAAAAAAAAAACAACCACACCTTCTTGTTGTAAATGGGTATCCAATTTGTGTATTTATGGCTGATTTTAAGTCCACAAATGTCAATCTGCATATTTCACAAGAAGATAAATGTTTTAATGGTTTTTATTGAAATCGGACTTTATTAAAATTTCATTGACTTTTGTTGACATTTACTGAAATTCATTGGACTAATTCTGCCTTTTTTGCAGTGTTAATTGCCCAGAAATCCACACTTTCAGTCACTCTTGTCACACGACTTAATAGACCTTTGTGTGCCTCTTTTCCCTCAACAGCATTTCACCTCATGGATTGCACCAAGGTTTCCACCATCACCACTACTTAGATCATTTGAAGCACTGGAGTGTGTCCAAAGAAGAGCAAGGAAGCTGGTGAAGGGCCTAGAGCACACATCTTACGAGGAGGGCCTGAGAGTTGGAGTTGTTTAGCCTGGAGGAAAGGAGGCTCAGGGGAGACCATCTTGCTGTCTACAACTACTCGAAAGCAGGTTGTGGAGAGGTAGCGGTCAGTCTGTTCGCCCAAGTAATGAGTGACAGAACAAGAGGAAACAGCCTCAAGTTGCACCAAGGGAAGTTTAGATCAGATGTGAGGAAAAGTCTCTTTGCCCCGGCCACGCCCCGCTTCGGGCGCGCGGCGTTTTCCCCGCCCCGCCCTCGCCCGGGACAGCGGCGCGCACGCGCCCTGCGCCTGCACCGCCCTCCGCCTTCGCACCGCCTGTTCCGCCAGCGCGGGGAGAGGGGGGGCGGGACAACTGTCACTTTCCTCACCTCCCATTGGCCACCGGCCGGGGCCGGGGCGGGTGCGCGCGCATCGCATCCCCCTCCCCTCCCCTTCCCTGCCCCACGAGCTGCTTCCGGCTTCCCCTGCGGCGGAGGGGCTCGTGAGCCCCCCCCTTCCCTTTCCCCACCACCCCTTCGCCCGTGCTGCCGCTGCCGCTGCGCGGGGGGGGCTGCCCCGGACGGGACGGTGGCAGCGACGTTGTTGTTGTTCCCGTTGTTCCCCCTTCGGTAGGTCGGAGGCGTTTGGCTCTGCGGCTCCAGGGGCCGCAGGAAGGCAGTGGGCTAGCCGGCCGGCTGCCTTGCTCGCCCGCCGTGAGCACCTGCTGACCCACTGGCCGTGGCGCGGCCTGGGCCGGGGCCTGGGGCCTGGGGCCGGGCTGCTCGGTTGTGGCCTGGGGGTGCTGTGGCGCCCGGCAGGCTCCTGCGGCCTGTCCGAGCCCTGCGAGTGCCCGGGAGCTTTCCCCGTTAGGGGCAAGGCCGCTTTTGCCCCCAGCTCTGGCGGTGGAGCGGGTCGAGGCCGGGGAGGAGCGGCCCCGGGGTGCTCGCTGTGGGGGTTGTGCGCGGCCACAGCGCGGCTGCTGCGCTGCTTTGGGCTCTGGGTCACCTCTCCAGGCCGCTACAGGTTGTTTCTCCTCCTTCTGTTGGTAGGTTTGTTCCTGCACCTTGCAGACACGGTCGTCTCCTGGCTTAGAGGAGTCTTAAACAGCTCTACTCAAAAGAGAGCAATTGTCTCTAGTTTATACATCGGAGTGTGGTGGTGAAGTGAGTGTGCACATACAGACCTGGTGATGCAGGAATCCTTTCTAAGGTATTAGTGCAGTGTTGTGATACATGTCTGTACCATTGGGGCTTACTTGGTTTACTGTCAGCAACACTCTGTGTGCATGTGTATTATTTTGAAAGACTCACATACATTAATTCTGTTGTGTTTGAAATTCAAACAGAGCAAGATTTGGTTCTTGTGTCATCAATTTGGTTCTTGTGTCATCAATTTGGTTCTTGTGTCATCAATTTGGTTCTTGTGTCATAGATCTGCATTTTTCCCTGAAATACGTGGGTTGTTTTTGTCTAATGAGATGTAGATACCTTCAGCTCAGCATGTAGTCCTGTGTTGCCTTTACAGAAAATGTTAGAAATATGCACTTTTGCAGTGTGCCTTCCTTTGCCCTCAAATAAGTGTTTAGAATAGATGGCGTGACTTATACTCTCAAAGCACCTCTCTTCTGCTAACTCCAAGGAGAGCAGAGTGGCCATGTCATTTGATTTCCATGAATTATAAAATTCAGGATTTGTTTGTTGTTTTTGTTGTGTTTGTGGGGTTTTTTTCCCCTATGACCCTTTTAAAATGACCTTTAGAGGTCCCTTTCAACTGAAGGCATTCTATGATTCTATGAACATTATTCAGGATGCTAGAATTTTTGCCCTCTTCCAGCGTGAACCCCCTTAACGTTAGGATGTTGGATACTGGAGTTAGTAGCTTAGACTGTTTACCTCCTGTCTTCCTACATTTCTTGAGAAGTTTTTCACAGACACTGAATTGGCATGGATATCTAAATATTTTCTTGTCTTTGCTGACAAGGCAGTGCTGTAATATGCAGTCATAAGTTTATTGCTGTGTTCAAACCCCTTATAAAAAGAGTATTTTATCCACAAAATCTGGTGACCGCCCAGGTTCAGTCAGGTAGCTGGATGTGTATCTTGACTTAGCTTTGCAGTTAGTCAAAATCAGTAAATTTAGTTTAATCGTTTAGTTTACTGACTGGTCCTACTAAAATGCACAATAGAATAAGAAGGACTCCTCTGCAAACGGTTTGTAGGTCCAGGTACCAGGATGCACGGTTTCTTTCGAAAAATAAAGTATTCAGTACTAGTAGGAAGGTCATTAAGGACTTCTAAGAGCAGAGCTTGATAGCTTAGGCTCTAAACTATATTTTATGTAATGGCAGCTTCCAACTAGTCCTGTGTCAAATTAGCTTAAAGTTTCATCTCAGTGTAGGCTTTGAAAGGAAGGAAGAAATTTGTGTGTGCAGTTTCCCCACACCCGCCCCCAAATCTCCTGTACATCCTGTACTTTTGTTTCATGGAGTTTCTTTTGCAGTCTCCCTCCACCCCTGCCTTTCAGGGATTCCGCTGCTTCTCGTTTTATATCTGTCCCACAAGATTCTGAGTAACAGCTGTGAAATGTGGCGTTCGTGTTGGTCTCTGTCTGTAGCTGTCTGGCAGACTAAGGTATAGCACAAGGCAAGTGCTTCATGTGCAGCTTTGTGTGATGGCACAGGGATGGGAGGCTCTGTAAAGCTAGGTCTCTGTTGAACAATTAGTCGTCTTAGTGCGTATGTCTGTATCCAAACCTTTTCCAAGTTTAGCAGCTATTGTACAGTGAAATTTCAGTGTAGACATTTGAGTTTGTAATATTTATTACTGACTGACTTACTTCATCTTGCAGAGTCTGAGAATATTGTTGTGAAAACGACAACATGAGTGGCCGTCGGAAACGTGCGCCTCCGTCAAAAATAGATGAGGAGAAGAAGAAAAAGCTCTGCTGGAATATGCACGAAGACCGGAAAAATGAGGTGATAATATTAGATGATGAAGTAACAAGTGAGGACCATGGTCCAGGTCCAAGCACTTCTTCTGCATCCTTCATTGTTATAAATGATGATAGCACTGATGAAGATCTCATTCAAAAAGAAGGCACTGGCTCAAAATCTGTTAAATTTTTGATGGTTAACGATGAAGAAGACTCTTATTCCATGTTGACTCCTGTGTCAGTACAGCTAAATATTATAGTCTTACCATACCGTGCAGATGGGTCCTGGAAAGCTTTGCTGGGAGAGTTTGCTCTTCATCTTCCTTCTGAGCACATTCTAATTGACGAATTCTATGAAAGGTGCTTTACTTTGATGAGAGGAGACTCTGATGATCAGCTGCAGGTTTGTGTTCATGAAAGAAGTGAAGAAGAGTACAATAATGAAACAAAAGAATACCTGGGTGCTTATGAACAACGAGTATCAGTGGAAGCAACTTTAGGTGGTGAAATACTGGAAGGCTTGAGATGGTTGCAAAAGAAAAAGATAATTGGACTTTATCAAAGACCTGGAGATGCTCAGGCTTTAAAGGTATGAGTTCACGTATTTGTTTTGCATTTGAAAAGATGGTCTTTGTTTGAAATATAAAATAAAAATCTCTGAGTAATGAAGTCTGGCAGCAACAGTGTGGTTTTTTTTTCTTTTTACTGTTGCACCGTTAGTAATACATTACCTGAAGGAATCAAGGAAGCTTTTATCTGCAGTGTACTGTATCCTCTATATGGTGATTTTAGTAGATTTTTTTTATATATATCTACATCTTGCTAATTTTCAAAGCACTGTTGTTACTGTCATACTCTTCTGTTTATAATATTCTTGTCATTCTAACAGTGAATTCAATGTTTAACTGTATAACCATTTCACAGGTTGGAATTTACCTTCTGGAAGCTGGGTTAAGTAAACCTGAGTTTCTCAGTGATGGAGGTGGAAGACCCAAAAAAGCTAATCAACTGGTTCAAAAACTCATGGAAAAGTTCTATAGTTTTTTAATACCAGGTAATGCAATTCAGCTGAATGTTGATGAATAATCTTTGTTATTAAAATGTGTCTTTTTAAAGTAGTTTTTAATGTAAGGGAAAATAGTTATTCCTGCCATTTAGAGCAACTTTCAAGGTAATATTTTTAGGTAATTCCCTCCGTATAATTATCTGACTATTAACTATGTGCTTATTAGTTTACAGATGATAGTATTTCTTCTCTCCAAATAAGGCACTGAAGCACATAGAAGTTTTAATCCTTACATTTTTGGGAGTAAATACAATTTTCACTGATTCTTGTAGGTAGTTTGTAAAGGTCTACAGGGGCTTGCTTCTTCAGATTATAGATGAACTGTTTAAAAGAACCAGGAATTAAATTTGGAAAGCTTTTGTTTCTAGTTTGGTGCCACTGGTGAGGCCTCGCCTCGAACACTGTGTGCAGTTCTGGGCCCCTCACTTCAAGAAGGACATTGAGGTGCTGGAGCGGGTCCAGAGGAGAGCGACCAGACTGGTGAAGGGACTGGAGGGAAAATCTTACGAAGAGAGGCTGAAGGAGCTGGGGCTGTTCAGACTGGAGAAGAGGAGGCTCAGGGGAGACCTTATTACTCTCCACAACTACCTGAAGGGAAGTTGTAGGCAGGAGGGGGATGGGTTCTTCTCTCAGGCAATTTGTGACAGGACGAGAGGGCACGGCCTGAAGCTGCACCAGGGGAGGTTTAGGTTGGATATTCGGAAGCACTTCCTCTCAGCAAGGAGAATAAAACTTTGGAATTGGCTGCCCAGGGAGGTGATGGAGTCGCTGTCCCTGGAGGTGTTTAAGAAAAGACTGGATGCCGCGCTTAGTGGCAGGGTTTAGCTGAGTGGTGGTGTTAGGTCATAGGCTGGACTCGATGATCTAAGAGGGCTTTTCCAGCCTTAATTATTCTATGATTCTATGATTCTATTTTCACGTACAACCATGGCAAGATAATTTCTGTTTGGTTTATATTGTAAAGCAGCTATAAAGTAAACTACTACAAAATGCACCTTTATGACACTTTAAGAATACAGCACTTTATACAAATACAGGCGTTGTTGTAATTTTGGAATTGAAGATATGTTTACCATATTAAACCTAGTAGTGATACAGATTTTTAGGCTGATGAATGACCACTTTATGGTGTGATGGCTTAGGAAACTCTTAAAAAATCCAACCTTAGTCTTGTTCCTGAGCGTAGGATGGATTCAAACTGTTAGTTGAAGACTGACTCAGTAACAGTGACTGCAATATGCTGAATTTCAGAGTTTTTGCAGAAGCCTAGCACCTCCCATATAACTGTACTTAATTCGAAAAGGCAGAATTATATAAAAAAACCAGGCAACTTGCTAAAGAGAAGCTAGAAGGAAGAGCTAATAGAATAAAATCTCTACATCTGTGCCTGTTGCACAGAGCAAACATGCAAATGTCAGATAAGACTCAAGATACACTGAGAGAAGAGCCGGTATAGCTAAGTATGGGGTGAAGGGAGAATATTGCACATAAAAAGTCATCCTTCAAAAAACTGAAGTAGTTTGACTGAAGCAGATTTGTCAGCTTAGATTTGAAAGCGCAGTAAAGGAGATCTGAAAGGAAGTCTGAAGAAAAAATAGTATAAGCTGTAGAAGTGAATAGTAATGTTTTTAAATGCATCGGGAGAAATATATTATCATAAATGCATTAGAAGCTGAACATTTGCCAGAGAATTCATAGACTTGACTTGTCTAAGGCATGCGGGAGTGCTCAAATCAAGTAATGCTACAGCAGGAAGCAGAGTTTTCTTCTCTGCGTATCTTCTCATTCTGGAAGAGTTGGGGAAAGAGATTGTTTACAGAGAAAATGAGCAATGACCTATTTTGAGATCCAAAATAATTCTCTTCTAGAAGTTGGGGCATTTGTCCTCAGTACACTAAAGGATAGATTTTTATTGACTATGTGGTTCGGTGTAGCTTAGAGATGAGGAGGCTATAGAGCTTATGAAAGCAAAGACATGCTCCTCAAAGTTACTAGAGCAAGGATGTGGACCTGATTGATTGGGTTGTTATGCTTTAACTTCCTTTTTAAGAAGCCATGCAGCCAGCTCTATTTCATAAAGGAGGTGTGTTGCTAACTGGTAAATTTTCTGGCTGTTTTTCAACATGTATTTGATGTGGCATAAAATAATAACGTAGTGTTGATTCTACGCCATTGAATGTCATGTAAAGTGAGTGCCATGAATAAATGAATACCATGTAAAATAACTAAATAAAGTAGAGGATGTGGAGGATAGAAATAAACGGTTTTTAATGTGGATGAAGAGCACTAGTTAAGTCCTATGAAGGCATGTGCAGCTTAATGTATTCCTAATGCTTTGGGAAACACAGTGATTGGTGAGATGGTATCATCAGCAAACCTTAAATGTATTATTCAGCATAATACAGAACAGATGAAAGCTTGCAAGCAGACTAGGCAATAGAGATTCAGTATAAGTTCAATATCGACAAATGTAAAACCATGTATAAGAAAAAAAATCGTTACTTCACATTAGAAAAAAATGATGGCCTCTTTGCTAACTGTTGGAACTAGGGTTGTAGTTCAGTAAGTACATGTATAGCTCAGCAAATATATCAGTTTAGTGTTCAGTATCAACCAAAACAAATAAAACGTAAAGAATTCAATGATATGGACGAGGGGATTGAGTCCATCATTAGCAAGTTTGCAGATGATACCAAGCTGGGAGCAAGTGTCGATCTGTTAGAATGTAGGAGGACCCTACCGAGGGACCTTGACAGACTGGAGAGATGGGCTGATTCCAATAAGATGAGATTTAACAAGTCCAAATGC
>WEIS01007737.1:1115-28429 GCA_013389965.1 Todus mexicanus | reverse complement strand
CGGGGGCAGCTGCGGGGGGCACCGGGGGGGCCGCTGGGGGCGGCTCTGGGGCCGGAGCCGCTGCCCCGGAGCCACCCAGTTACGCCATGAAGCCCCGGGGGCTGGAGCCGCTGCCCGGGTTCGCTCCTGCTTGGCCACACGGCCGAGCCTCGGAAACTTTTTGTTTAAAACAAGCCAAGTTTAATAGCAGCTGTTCCAGGGAGTTTTCCAGAAGGTGTGAGCAGGACAGTGTGTGAGCGGGACGGTGTGTGTCCGTGAGCTGCTGGAGCTGAAATCGCTGCGGATCTGCAGCGTCCGTGTGTGCGAGGAGAGTCTGGTGGTAACGCTGTGTGAAGCGTGGCAACATCCCTTGCCTGTCCCTTCTGGCCAGTGATTTTGGCCAGCGTGTCGTGTTAATGATGTTTGAATTTTGATTGAAAGCAGATGAACGGGTCTGGAAATAAGCAATAATTGTAATACGCGGTAAGGCAGCAGTGCCTTGCTTTGGTAGGTTGTGTTATCTCTGCTCCAGGTTCATAGCAGGTTAAGTGGCACTGTCTTAACCAGGTAAATACGCGGTGACAAAATGTTTAGTAATGAAATAAAACATTTAGTGGTGAAGCATCTACCTAAGGACATTGGAGGAGTTAAACTGCCGGGGCTGCAGGAGATCATTTACTCGATTTCTGCAGCCTGCCTAATCACAAGAGCAGTGTCGTGGGTTCATGCTCACCCCCGAGCGTGTGTGTGTAGCCATAATAAACGGCGTATAGACAATGCATGGTGGGACTCGAGGGAAATACAGAGAATGTTCGCTGTTTAGAAAAGTGAGTAAATGCGTAATTTACATTATTCTGTAACGATTTCTTTGCCCTGTGGCCTTTGGAATCTCCGAAGGGTTGCTCGAGAGCCCAGTACTTGAATCATTCTGCAGAGCTTAGGTTTTTGCATCATCTCATACTCTGGAGTTACTGGCAAAGCACAAAAAGGCATCTTGTTTCTTTCTGGTTTGTTTTTATTAGCCTGGTTTATCACCCAAATGAGAAGATCTCTTGCTCTGCCCTTTGCATGTAACTCTCTCAGCAGAACAGGACACAGAAGCAGCAGCTGATGGGAGCATTATAACAGATCATTCATAAATAAGTATTTTATATAAATTCTTGCTCGGGCTTGGCTCGCAGGTGTTTTCATGTACCTCTGGCTAAAAATTACAAAGCATAATCTTTGTCTGCTGCTTGTCTTTTGACTCATTAACTCATGGTTTACTTTCCTGTCCTGTTGCACAGTTCTGACATACAGAGTTTTCCAGGCTGATGGGTTCTTGTTGCTTAGGCCACAAATGCAAGTTGCTTAGTGAAAAAAAGAAGCTATGGGTAAAACCACCAAGTGTCTTTCATATTTTTTCCAGATCCCGTCAACAGTAATATTCTGGTCAGCAACATCCTCTTTTTAAACATAAAATAAAATTTTCATTATGTATGCAATTTATTACCTAGCTTAATCTTTGGTTTGTTTCCCCAGTTTTATTTATCCAACAGGACTTTTCTCATTTCTATAAAAATTAATTGGAATAATGTATTTATACCCATAGTGTATTTCTTTATACCTCAGTACTCTGGGGAGTAATACTTAGCTGTAAAATACCCACATCTGGGTTATAAAATTTTATAAGTGGTGTAATCTTTTCAGGTGAAAAAAGAATTTTCTGCAGAAATTTAAGATCGTTTTTGGGAAGTAGCACTTGGAACCATGTGCCACGACACGCAGGGTTCAATCAGATGATGCATTTGAAAATCCTGTTTGGTCAAACCAGACACACCGGGTTACGCTTTCCTATGCTCGAGGCCTGTATGTCCAAAAAAAAAAAGAAATGCCATTTCTTTCCAGCTTAATGATAAAGATTAGTTTATAGTCATTAGCAAAAGAAAATCGAGAAGGAAATTAAGAGCAAATAGCCAAGTTAGGGCCTTTATTATCTGTTGGAGTTGAGAATGCAATTTGTTGTATTTAAACGCATTTTCAGGAATTATTAAACAAAAGTAGTGATGGGACTTCCCGTGAGCAGCGAGCCAACCTTGTTGACCAGGAACCAGCTATAACTTGAAGCAGTCACACTCCTGCATGTCGGTTCCTGCAGAAATTTTCTGGCTGTGACTGGAAGAAACATAAGTAGCCTAGGGACCACTCCACCCTGTAATTAAATACCAAACCACAGAAGTGGGGGATGGAAAACAGACTAATGAACACACACTTACAGCACTGTTATCTAAAGCATTTTTCTGTGTGCATGTGTGGAAAAAGATTTAAGTGTGATTTATTTCTGATAAAAAGGATTTCTGGAAAGACAGGCAAACTGCCTTGTGTAGCTCTTGTGTTGGTAAGTGGGAATATCAGTTGCCTATCGATCCACATGCTGAGCTGTGTACACACATTCTGTTAAAAGAATTTTTCAAGTATTACTTTCCACCGATTTGCTTTTAGGTAGTACAGTCGCATATTTCACATGAAGACCTTGGGTTTCTGTTTTCTTAGAGTGTGTGCAGCACTTCTTGGCCAGACTCTGATTTCATTCCAGAAGGTGAGCAGAATATAGAGAATACGGCGCTGGCGCTGAACAGATTTGTGAAACTGGGGCCAGTGCTGCCTCTGTCACAGTGTGTTTGTTAAAATGGTGCAGTGAACATTTGCCATACCAGGCCATATTTGCCAGTAAATCCTGCGAAACAGGAAAGAAGGCTAATTATTGACAATGTTTGATTTATTGACGTGTTCAAATTTTGGCCTCCTGGTTTCTGTTGGTGCAGAAGTTTGATTCAGCACGTGATGGGTTCTGTGTTACTGAGCATGTTAAGCAGGACAGCAGAAGTAACGTAAATACCATGAAGTTTTTTTCTGAAAATGACAAACCAGGTCATATTAAGACAGTTGAAGTACTGAAATGATCCCCAAATATAGCCTTGCCCTGAGAGCCATTTGTGTTAATTCTGTAGAGATTTTTATTGGTTTATGTTGATGTTGTGCTCAGTGCTGTGCTTCACACCGTATTCATATGATGTGTTCATAACAGAGGTACTTTTCCGCCTCAGGAATGTAGTTACACAAGTAGAAATGGGGGAGGAGATGGGCACTGTGTGAAACAGTTACTCTGTTCAAAGTTCTGATAAAAGAGTGGAAAACACTCACAGCTTTGTACAACGCTTTTGCAGCATTGCTCCGTGGCTATGACCACAGTTACTCCTGGACGTGATACGTGCCCAGTATGATGTAGCTTTCTTTGTTCTGTGTAGAAAAATGGTGCAAGGCAAGCGGACGTGCTTCCTCACTGTTCTTGGTGTTGCGCGTTAGGGAGAGACATGTACAAAAGCATATGGCTTTTGGAGAATTTAATCCACACTTTAAGGGATTTGTTGTATTCTCTACCTCCAGTGGTTATTTGTGTGGGACTTAGTGCCTGAACTCCTCCCCTTGCCAATATCTCTTCATTAAAATATAAGTTATAACCCGCAAGACAGGGTCAAGATGTGTTACTACTAGTGACTTTTATAGGTGTAGGTGTTAATTAAGAATGCTACCGTGATAACATTCTTCTGGAACCATCTGAAAGGGTGCTGGCTGTATTGTTGGTTTGGGCTGCTCAGAGAAAGAAAAATGAGCAGTAGTTTTATTTTTGTCATTTTTGTGAGTTGCTATAGTCAACTTCCAAAGGATGGTCTGCCTGACCATCTTGACTCCATAGCTGGTAAATAGGTGCCAGTATGCAGAGCCACCTGCGTCTGATGAACGTGTTCAACTCTGAACACGCTTGACAAGAAGGAATCTGTAAAGTCTGTCCTTTCCAGCTTTTTACTGCTCACCCCTTCAAATCACGTTGGAAGAGTTGGTGGTTAGGCTTTGGCTTGTTTCCTGTTTGGATGCGTTGGATGAAGTAGAAAATTGGTTTTACCCATAATTCTGTCTCTTTGATTAAGGAGGTTATTACAGGACAAGAGCTTCTTTGTTAACAGCGTATTTAGTGCTCTGGGGCCTAGCGTGACTAGCAGATACAAATTGTGTGGAAGCAATTAAATCCAAAGGAAATGTCACGTGGTCTAAGTTTCAACATACAGACTTGTGGCATTTTACCCCTTCATTTTTGAGAGAGAGAGAGGTGGGTGTGATGAGGAGATTTTTAATGGTTTGGGGATTTTTTTTACATTGATTAAATCAAAGTCCAGACCTAGCGTGAATGCCAATGCCTGTGACTGTTGTATGAACTCTTCAGGAATGTAAAACTAGGGAACTCTGCACTGGACTGCAGTATTCCCCACCTCTGACTATTTCTAAGGCAAATGTGATGGAAGCTACATTGAAGAGACAGACATAGGCTTGCTTAGAGAACTGAGCAGATTGTATTGTGCTAAAACTGAAATAATTACTGAGAGTGTCCCCACAAATCACTACAGAATAAAGGGGGATGTGAAAGAGGAGTTAGCTGTCTTGCACTTTTCATGGCAGATAGCGCACACGCTGGTTACTGCGTAAGCACAGCAAGAGTAGAGCTGAAAGTCCAGACACAGCTTTTCCTGCAGCAACTTGTTTGTCTGCCCATACCCTATGAACGTTCGCTGGCCCCTCACAATTTCCTTGGTCAGAATGCTCCTTTTTGCTCCTTGGTTATTGATCTGTCCCTAATCTTTTACGGGTTCAATATTCTGAGTCTTTCAGGTTTGAGAATAGAAGGACAGTTCCATGGTACGTTTGAGTTTTTCCCTGTATCACGAGTAATTTTTTTTTTTCTACTTGTGATCAATTTTCCTACTGTTGGTGTTTTTGTTAAATCTTCTATGTTCCTATTTTCAAATGTTTGACTGATGACCAATGGTGCAAACATGACAAAATGAAGTAAGTCTTCCATCAAAAAATTCTTGAAGATTGTGTTCAAGTATATTGTGTTTCCAAAATCGAGATATCTGTCTATGTGAGATTCTTAACGGTCGCTAGCAGTCTCAAATTCTGTGTCTTTTGGGCTTTTTAAAAGAAGTTCTGAAGACTTCTTGATTGACTTGTTTTCTTGGGCTTTACCTTCCCTGTGATAGAGCAGCATCAGAGCAGAAGGAAGTGTACGAGTCACTGGAAGGTGACCTAGCTTGAAGGAAACAGCACTGTGGTTCCTGTTGTGCTGCAGTGTGACTCTTAGGAAATCACGTAATCTCTCTGTGCCTTTATTTGTGGTGTGTAAAACTAGAAGTATACATTTTCCCACTTTCCAGTAGCTCGTGTGAAATAGCATGTTAAAGATCGAGGCACTAGCACAAAGCTCAGAAGTGCCTACAGTGATACGGATAATGGAGGGCATGTGCGTTAAGAGCTGACAGCCTCTGTTCTTGTCGATGAAGAATTTCTGTGTACTGAAGCAGATCGCAGACAGTAATAAACACTGAGTTTGCGACCTGTGGAAGTTGGTTCTTACAGTGTAAGCTTACATCCTTTTTCAGTGTTACCATTCCGAGTGGATGCAAAGCTTGTATTTCCACACGGCGGCACAGACTTTAACCACCAGAATGTTGTAGCACAGTCATGGGTGATTCTTGACCACGCTACCAGCAGCAGGAGTTCAGGAGCCCTGAGAGGACTGCGGATTGCTCGATAATATCCTGCTGCCGTGAGCCTTTTTACGGAAGGTAATTATGGTTTGTACAAACTACAGCAACACCCCAAACATGTTTGGAGGTAGAACATAATTTTTCGCAGGAGCAAAGTTCACAGATGTAAGAAGAAGGCACCTTGCCCAGCTGGAGTTTATTAGATTTACAGACCCATTTTCAAAGGTCTCCTTAACTGATAAATCATTTGGGGAGTGTTGGGTTTTTTAAAAAAACCAAAGCAACGATCAAACAAAAAAAAAAAAAAAAAAAGAAAAATAACAGAACCAAATTGTTTTGTGTCACTTGTTTGTCTAAGCAGCCTTTTGTACATATTCAGGTGAAAATGCGAATGTTGTTTTCAGAATTTTCTCAAAGTATGTTTCTGTCAAAAGCTTCAGAAACGGAAGTCATTACAACTTGAGAGGTAATTACTCCGGCTTAGGATTGTCTGCTGAGTGGAACAGTTTGGGCAAAAGTAGATTTTTCTAATCTCAGATCCGTTCTGTGTGATTTCTGTTGGAGCCACGTAGGCAGTTAGATCGTGGATGTCCTTCTCTGCAGCCTCTTGCCAGTGCTGTTGCTCACCTGGGTTAGGTACCTGCGGACTCTCACAAAGCAGGCTTTGCCTCAGCAAGTGAGTACGGCCTGCACTGTGTGCTCATCGCTGTACAGCTTTGGGGAGAATGTAGTAAAAGGTCAACATTTTTGAGCTTACAAGAGCAGAATTTAGTGTGGGAGTTGTTCACAGAAGTTTTTTCTTATTTCACATTTGATTTTGACACCTTTTTCCTAGTTATGTATGTCATTTTACTCATTCTACTTTATATATTTAAACAGAAACTTAAGTGCTTCTGCCTTTAGAGGTTAGGACAAAGTACTTTCTGCAAATGTGTCTGGCTTAATGGCATAGCACGTGTCAAAAATGAGAATTTGATGTGAATGTGAAAATTTAAATTAATGTGAAAATTATGGACCAGATTTTAGTGTTGAATAAGTGTGTATATGCAGTCTGTAAATTCACTGACGTGGCAACCTGGCTAGCAGGAGTGCTATAGTGATGCCAGTGATTCTTACCATTCCCTCATACTGCAGAGGTGGCTTAGCTAGGACTTTGACTGGATTTGCTTGCCTTTTGATGCCAATTAAAATAACCCTGTTGACATGATGAATAAGTTGATTCTGTTCAGTGATGCCTCCATTTGTCTTGCCTGATATCTTGCCTTTTTAGTGTGTAACGAGTGTTATTATGTGTGTATAATGAGAATATTACAATAGGAATAGAAATTATAGGCTTCTATATCTGTCTCCGGTGATTCAGTGTACAGTACCCAAGTCCATAAATTGTGAAAAAAAAGATAACTCTTAGTATCAACCATACCAATATTCACTGAAATCTGTGGAGAAACATTATTTTAAGCAGTTGTCTGCAGTGACTGAATGATTCACATTATGTTATGTTTAGTTTATTTCCATGGTAGACTTGCTCTGAGGATAGAAGGATGATCTAACTTCAATTTTTTAAATTCAATTTAATTATATCAGCAGCTAGATCTACCATCTCTTGTGAACTGACAGAAACAGACTTGCCGTGATGTTCCACTGCCGAACGTTTGGATGAAGTTTCATGCTGCTGTGGCAGGTCACCGTTCTGTGCTGCAGCATGAAAATGTATGAACAGTCTGTGGCTCCAGAAGTGGTTTCAGGAGCTCTGCGTTCTGGAAAACAACCCCAGTATGACTGAGGGCTGTGCTAGATAAGAGGAGTAATTCTGTTCATGTGTGGTGCTCTGCTTTTAAAAAAAACGCCTCAGATCTAAGAGTCTCACTAGATTATCATCTGGAGACTCTTGTGTTGATTTTCTTGACAAATAATTACCATAACTTGGGCAGTTTCCATTTTGTGCCACATTTCCTTTAGAAACAGACATATGTTTGCATTTTTGGGGGGTAGTTTTGGGGTACTGTCTGGTTTGCTTTCCTAAAGGCATGCCTTTTGCTGAGGATATTGTCTCATGAACATTTCCTTTTTCTGTCAGGGCGGCCTTTCCTAGAACAATATTTTCAGTAGTCTTTTTTTATCTTGGAGAAACAAATGTCCAATTCATTTTTCTAGGAAAAAAAAACCACAGGAAAATGTAAAGAAGACGCGGTGGTAAAAGAAATGCATACTATTATGTGCAGTTTAATTTATAAAGGTAGAAAGCAAACTGGAGGTAATTTAGATACGGAGGGAATATTGCAGATTTATTGTTTTCCTCATCTGAACTGGGTGTGAGAAACAATTTAAGATGAGCTTGTTCAAAAACAAAACCAAAAACCACTTAGACATACGAAAACCTTGAATTAAAGCAGCTTGAGCACATCGTTACGTATTTTGAAAACACACAGTCTGTTCGGATTTGTGAGCTCTGTTCTGTCGCGATGTTCAGTGCTGCTGCTGCGCTACGGCTGAGACAGGTTCTGACTATAACCAAATGTTTTTCAAAGCAGGAGAAAACACCAAATAGGGAAATTTGAGTTGAAAGTTCTTTCTGGCCTGTGAGTTTGAGATTTTTTCGAAACAGAATGATGTGATTAATGGATAAAGTGTTCCAATTAACTTCAGTAGACTGAAATAACCCTGCATGTTAATAATCACAATACTAAGCGTGGCTCTTTTTGCTATAGAAATGATTGGTCCTAAGGGCAAGTTCTTCTCAGATTTGCTTACAGATCTGTTGTGCTGGCTTTCCTGTATGCTGGAAACATGGACATTTTGCACCTCTCAAAAGCAGAATGACTGCTTGCTGAAAGGGAAATGGAGCATTAACAATCCTGTACCACAGTAACCACTGCAGCAGGATGATGGTTTTAAGTATATCAGTGATGTCGATCAGTATATCAGAGATGTTGATACGTGGCTGTATCAGTGGTACTACTCTGTTAGATACATCACAGTTTCCAAAAAGAAAGGGACCTCTGTTGTACTGAGAGAACATCTTGTGTTATGACAACTATGTCCTTTAGGAACATCTGCGAAAAGCACTTGTTCTGGGAAGAGCCACTGTTATTTCTCTGATGACAGAGTTGTAGCTGCACGGTTGAATTGAAATTCAAAGTGTATTTCTTTCTGCCAAAGACGCCGTTCTCTTGCTGGGATTTTGTAGTTGAATACTTCTTCCAGAATTAGTCCTTGAAGCCAGTGCCCCTCAACAAGGGGTACGAAGTTCCCCTCCGCTTAGGCAGTGCTTCATGCTCAGTGGATTTTGCAAGCCAGCTGCCTGCTGTGAAGTACAGCAGTAAATGAGTTTTGCAGTCATGGCCACGCAGAACTCACTGAAGTTTAATTTTCCTTGCTGCAAGGTGAAGTGAATAACTCTTACTGATCTTCAGCTGATAAATTACCAGATGAATTTTTAAATAGGACTGCTTTATTTCTCTCCTCTGAACTCAGTATGCCGGTAAAACATCAAAAGTCTTCGTTAAGGTGACAGAGCTCCTTGCAGGTCGTATCTTCATTTGCGTTCTCACTAAGTTTCTTTGCCTCCCAGAAGTTTATTTTTCATCAAGGGTTCACTTTCATCTACTATTTGATTGAGTTTGGGAGTTATAAAAGACCATAAAGAATTTTAAGGCTTTGAACTCAAACAGATACAGTCTATCAAAATATTTACAAAGTGAAATTGCAAGGGAGGGCAACAAAGGTGGTCAAAGGAGTAAAGGACGTGGCTTATGAGGAGCAGCTAAGGTACCAGGTTTGTTCAACTTGGAGGAGACTGAGGGATGACCTTGCTGTCTACAGCTTCCTCCTGGGGGAAGCAGAGAGGGAGGTGCTGCTCTCTTTTTCCTGGTGATGTCTGGTGATAGGAGACAAGGGGAAGGCTTAAAGCTGTCAGAGTAAGCTCAGATGGCATACTAGGGAAAAGCTCTGCACTGAGAGGGTGGTCAGACAATGCAACAAGCTCACCAGGGAAATGGTCATGGCCCCAAGCCCATTATTCAAGAAGTATTTGAATGGCTCTCAGATACCTGGTTTAACTTTTAGATTGCCTTGTGTGGAGTCAGGAGTTTGACTTCATGATCCTGATGGGTCCCTTCCAACTCAGGATATTCTTTATTGAAAAAGTGGTGAGGAATCAGAACAAACTGCCCAAGGAGGTGGTGGAATCACCATCCCCGGAGGTGTTCAAAAAACATGTAGATGTGGTGCTTCAGGACATGGTTTAATGGTTCCGATAATGTTCAGTAGGTGGTTGGACTTGATGATATTGAAGGTCATTTACAACCTTAATGATTTGATTCTGTGATTCTATGAAATAATTGTGCGTTTATTTAATTAGAAGTTCAATTGAAATGTAGGGAGACTGTTTTCCAGGTAAGAAGCTGGTCTGGAATGCTACATCCCTACTAGATTTTAAAGATCAGATTTTAGATACTACATCATTACACGTCTGATAGTTTTATACCTCATTCTCAGCTTAAGGGAAGTCTTGCTTGTTCACATTTGTACTTAAATTTTTAAAAGACAGATTTCCTTTCAGATAGACTACGTTTGATGGGAGTATTACTAAAGTGTCAGAATTGACAGCAGTTCCTTACGTTTGGCTAAATCTTACTTGAAATTCTGCCCTTGTTTTACAATTCTCCACTTGCGTACAGAGAGCACCAATGCAGAACTGTCACCCTTCCTTGCTGAGGTCAACTGTCAGCTACCAGACATTGTTTCTTTATTTTGGAATGGTTTTGTTTGGGCAAAGACTTGGTCTTTTAACCAGATCCTGCTTTTCATCTGTTTTTCATGGCAAATGATCACATTTCCCAGCCATTTGCAAACAGTGACTGTCTGGCAGGATTTCCTGGATACACAGTAGTTTGAGATTGTCAAACGCCAACTTTCTGAACTCTAGTGATTAGTATGGTTATTTGTACTACCTTTTCTTCCATGGGAACTAACCAGCTCATCATATGGAAGGTGGAAAATAGGGTCCAAGAAAAATTCATCTGCTAGATAATCACCTCCACTGTGAATCATAAGGAAAAAAAATAAAATCAAAATAGGGCGCCTCCCAACTCTTGTGTACTAAAACTTTCTGAAGAGCTGGAACCAATATTTTGGGAGTCAATGTGTAGTAAGGAACTCCTGAAAAAGTTATTTATAACCTGATCCTGTTCGTGTCTAGTAGAGTGAGGTTCTTACTGAGGACCTTAGAGCACATACGCCGTGAGTTACAGTTGTGTGAGCCCAAGGCAGTGGATAACCAGTGCTGACTGTCAAAAGAGCCGTTTCTTTATTAAACTTTTTTTTTTTTTACATTCTAAGCTGACCTTCAAAATTAAAAGCAACAGGGTAATAAAAACATGTAGACCCACAGATGGTCTGAGAAATTCTACCAATTTTAATTTGTTTCCTGTGAGTCAGTTCACTGGAAGAAGTGGTGGGATTTTTCTCATGTGCATGTGCCATGTAGGAGATTGAACCCTTTGAAATTTTCCTGTTTTCTGAGGGAACCCCCTAAATATGGAATGTGGAATAGTAGAGAAGATGTTTGTGTTGATGATGGGCAAGTTTTTGGCATTATTTTCATAGAATCCATCAGATGTTTCTTCAGGTCCTGACAGTGAGGGGTTTTATTTAAATATCAGGAGTCCTAATCATTTCTTCTTAACCTTACAGGGAAGAGGGAAGAGATGTGCTTGTTTTCCTTAGCAGGCATTGGTTGATTTGGGTTGATTGCTTTCCTTTTCCTAACCTTATGAGGACTTAGGAAGAGGGAAACACTGTTCTACCTTCTGTCTGTTAAAAATTATGTTTATCCGGAATTAACTTTTGTCCTTACTGTATTCTCAGTGGTGATAAAAATGATCCAAACAGGAGAAGTAAGATGAAGTACCAATCTGCTCAAGTTCATGGGTGTCTCGGTATGAGTTTAGGTGAAGCAGATTTTCTGCCGTTGAATTTATTTTATGGAGGAAATGTCACAGGCAACCTGATTAATTGATTGTTTTTTAAATATGTATGGATCCTCCCCCCATCTGGCTATGGTTGTCTGCAAGAATGTCATCTCTGTGTGGCTAGCACTGACTAGCAGGCTGGCCAGTGCAGACCCTGGCGTGGGAGGGCAGGGTTCTCCAGTCTCGTGAAAATGCCTGGGCAGTGCAACTCTTTCAAGTAACCACATATCCACATTCTTATATTACACATTATAAAAGAAGTTAGCAGTGTTTGTTTAACTTCAGACACATATGTGTGAAAGAATGCTTCTTATAATCACATAAAACACTGAAAGGAGATCAGGGTCCGAAAACCAGAGTTTGGTGGTAGATAAGCAGCATGAAGCACAGATTCTTTTTTACCCCTCTAAGCGATTCTCTCCTTGTTGTGCAAGCTTCGCTCCCAGGGAAATCAATAGAAGCTTTTCTTCCACAAGCAGCAGGCAATCTTGTAACACAACTGTAAGCTTTCTTCAGTGTCTGCTTCTTTCATTAAATACAACTGCAAAGTAAGTGTGATGCGTTGCATCGCTGGCAAGTTGATAAAACTTCCGCGCTTACGGTTAACAGTCACAAAGTTGTTCCTGACAATTTTTCAACAACAAAAATAATTCTTTTCTAAAATACTGAGATTTGAAGGGCTTGAAATTTAAGATCATTCTAGCTACCTCATAGTTGCTATTGTGGTATATAAATATACATCCAAAGTAACTATTCACCTGAGTAGTTATATGTGAGATACAACGAATGAAACTTGTTGCCTATGTTATTTTAAATTGTTTATGTTGTAGCTAAATTATAGGAGAAAAAACCTTTGCCAAAGAAATTTCGGTAAATTAGTTAAAGTCTTACTGAAAAGATGTAAATATTAGTCTGAAGAATTAAGGATTTGGAGCTTTGGGGAAAACTAGAAAATACATTTTAGATTTTAGTTCAGGTCTGCATGTCTGTTGTGCTGTAGCCATTGACATTCATATTTAAATATAAAGGTTGCTGCCTGTGAAGTTCAGAGAGCAGCAGACATTTTGGGTTTTGGTTATTTTTGAGCTTAGTAAACGTAGTGGCCTGAAAGCTGAGGTTGTGAGAATGGTCTCTGAATGCGAGTTGCAGTACAAGGAACTGCTTTGCACAAATGTGTGTATTTTGAGCCAGAGCGCTCAGTTTCCAGTGACGGAGTATTGTCTGTTTGGGAAACATATTCACCAAGCCAATCCAAGTTATCATTTGGGAACTGACCAAGAAGAACTGCAAAAAGAGTGCTCATTTTAGGAAAGAGTAGAACAACTGCTGTGCATTTTGGAAAGAAATCCCAGAGGCTGTCTAGCAACATTTTGCTGTCTTTTTAAGAAATACCGGTCCCTGTATGATATCAAAACCAGCAGGTAGACGGGATTGCAGATGTGCCAACTTTTGCAGTAGAAAATAATTCTACCACAAAAACCTTTTACGAAAGTGTCCTTAATAGATTGCAATATCTGAAGCTCTTGACAGTTACTCTTCAGATTGCAAAGAGAAAACAGTACATGATGGTTAGTTAAACAGCACAAGTAGTGGAGTTTTATTGGTATTATAATAATGAGCTCGACCCTGTCAGTTTTCTGATCAAAAGGGCACTGGTACGAGAAAAAAAATTCTTTTTCCCATTTTTTATGCACGTGCAGAATGTATAATGCTCTGGAAACTTTAATGGTGATTTTCTGACAGACTCTAAATGCAAAACATGAAATGAAAATCTAGAGTGCGGAAGAGAACTCTGGGACCGAGTTCTGCAGTGTAGTATACTTCCCTACCTCTGGCCAGTGCAGTGGGATGCAACATTACAAGATAAGTTTTCGTAGGGATTTTATGTCTGGTCTTATTCCGAGTTCTTTGTTTGTCTTACTATCTGTTCTTGCCCAGGGAAGATTTTGGTTATTTCCCTATATGGGAATTCTGCGTAGTTGAAGGGGGATTTTTTGGTTTATTTATTTATTTTTTACTGGAATGCAGAATATATTAAACTAATAACAGCTTGTCTAGAAATGCCAGCTTGGTAGTAAAAGAACATTTACTAGATTGGGCTGCTTATCAATGTCTTGCTACAGGACAGCACCATTTTATATTTCATGTATACAAACTCTGTCATAAATATGGTCACTCTTGACGTAGATTTTTATATTGGTAAATAGAGGCATTCACAGTAAAACCTGACTATAACCCTCTAGCTCAAGTGGAGGACATTTCATTACTTTTCATTCTGTAACCTATTTTACAGTTGCTGTTACATCATTAATCTGAAAATGTCATGTATCTCTCGCAAAAGAATATTTTTGTCTTCAGATTATTACATTTTCCTCCAAATAAAATAAACATGGTTTAAACAGAATCATTAATATGTTTCTAAATATGAGTGCTACAGGCGCTCAAGTAAACAAATGCATTAATGTCATTATTTATTTTATACATTAAAAAAAATCCCATAGGAATGTTCTATATAATAGTTTCATTCTGTACCTTTTTTTTTTCTTTCTCTCAAGAATTGGGATTTCATCCAAATTCTAAAGGTTAAGTTGTCAATAGAACTCAAAGGGTGTTTTGTTTCCATTTGTATAACTAGTTTAATGTTTTTTAAGTCCGCAGCGTGTACCGACAATGGAATCAGTCAGTTACCGGGAAGCTTAGCAGGACATTCTTAAAGTTCTCGCCACAGTAGCGAATAGTACTGAAACTGATTCAGAAAAAGGGCAACTCTTTTCACTGAAGAAGTTATTTTAATTAGTACTTAGCATGGGATAATAAATATTCAAATTTATGTAATGTTCCAGCTTCAAGATTAGAAATTATGATGAACATGCAGTAGGAGAACAAAGTCCATGGTTCAATCAGTTTAATAATTACATTGTGTCTCCTTGTTAAAGCTTCATGAAATTTTCATGAAACATTATCAGTGTCTGAAAAAGCAAGTGCCATGGATTTTATTAGCTAACCCTGCAGGTTGAAATACTGTTGGTGGTCACTGGAACCTGTAACAGTAATGAATAGTTGAACTATTGAATGTTAGTTATTAATTTCTGCACTTTCAAAGGAGAAGGGCTTGAAAGATCCTCAGTTTTATGTTTGCATGCTTTTAGTGAGATAATGAATGATAAAATCGTATTTCCAACTGTTGGAATGACCAGTATAGATGGAATCAACAGCACGCAGCCTTAAGCTCTTTCACGTAATAGGTGATTTCTCTTCATATCTGTATACTGTGCACATGATCTCTTGTAAAATATTATTTACATTTTGGTTTTGAATAAGGCAAAGTTTTTTGCTTTCCTGGTTAACAGTGAGTAATGTCAGCAGATAATTAAAATGCTTAAACTAGAAAATAATATTTAGCAGCTGTTCTGGCTGCCTACCACCAGTTGTTTCAAGGATGTCAGAGGGGCCACCCCGAGTGCTTTGCAGCAGCTGTAAATGTGGATGAGCTGTGCTGGGCTACTCTTAAGAACCAGTGAGTGCTTCGAGAGTGCCCTAATAATAGCCGAATGCCTTCTGTTTAAGAGAGGCACTAAAAATCAAGTAAAGCCTGTGTTCTTTGCTTATTTTTGGTATCAAATGAAAATATTGCGGTAGATTTCCATTAATCTTTCCCATTCTTCCCTCCTCTGTTGGAAATCACTAGACCATATCAGAATATGAAATAGCCTGAAATGAACTCAACCATCTTGCAGTTGAAGCAGTTCTGGCTGCAGGATGCTGCTGAAAGAAGTGGCCTCGCCCTGCCCTCCTCTTTCCAAACCTTCTTCTCCGTTTTGTCTTGACTACCAGTCATGAGGCAGCAGGGTCAGACAGATCAGTCTGTTAATCTAGCCGAAATCATCAGCAAGGTTTGTTTCCATAGGTTCAACAAGATGAGCAAGGTGTTCATTCATTTCCCTTTCCACCGCGTGGCTATTGGGAAGTGGTGAGAGCGTGCCGTGCCCCAGGCATCCGTCCTTCAGCATTCAGTTTAAATAGCTCGTTATTTTTTCATAACTTCTCAAAACCCATCTAAAAACAAATGTACGTTCCATTTGTGTGTATGAGGAAGAAGGTAATAGCATTCTTCTTTGAGTACCTGGAAGAGAACTAGACCTATCAACTTTTCTTTATATGATGTTGGAGAATGTCGAGCCAGTGGATGAATAGTCCGTTGGTCTGCAGGTAGTATTAATCTTTAATGTGGTTGTTACGGGTGATAAAGCTGCAAGAGAAGGACGCGATAAACGTTGTCTGTAGGCAATGCCATTTTTACCCATTATTCGCTAAAAACACTTTTGTGAATTACTGTGTCTTCACAAGATAGCCTAAAGAAGACTCTGCACCTTCGTGTTCTATTCATGTTTTATTGCTCACTGTATGAAAATGGATTTTTGTCTTCATTATCTGCATGAAAGGGTGTATGTGTTTAAGAACCTACACAACCCCCACCCTATTCCCCTGTGAGTTCTCAATATGCCAAGCACTCACAGTAATAGCTGAAGTCACTGGATGCTGTGTTTTGAACACAAAAGCAATACTTGAGGTCAGGGCCTAGATGTTTCAAAGTGCTTCCTGAAAGTACCGGGTACTTCTGATCTCTAAAATGGGGACAGCCTTGCAAAAAGGAATGGAAATCTCAGGACTTACACTGTGATGATATTTACTCATCATCTTATGAAGACAGTTTATTACATCCGTTGCTAGAACGGAGGTTGAGAATTTTGCAGTTAATACGGGATGAAGTTGCTAGAAAATACTTAATAGCACGTCAGTAACTGAGTCTTTGAATGCTCAAACACACTTAGCAAGTAAACCAGGCCCATTCTGGAAAAATAGTGTGTGATTAGATAATTAACAATGGTATCACAGTGCACAATCATGGGAGGACTGAAAGCAGCTAATACCGAGTGTTATTTTGGTTCGTTGTATTAAACTTTTCACATTCCTTTTTTTGTGTGAAATGTAAACATAAGCTAAAAGAAAGGACTAAGACAACTGCAAACCTAACGAAACTGATGCTTTGTCTGCACACTCTGGCGTGTAAACTGTCTACGCCAATAAAGATTTTTCTCCAAACATGTTCTGTGTGGGCTCATGCCAGAGTGAAGCTCATTGTCCTTAACACGATGTGATTCAGATCGTTATTGAACTCAGTCCCATTTCACTTAAGTTGGCATTTAACAGAGCTGTAAACAAGTGACAAGCCGTAAAAATTGGACTGTCCTACTGAAATTACCGCATGGTCTTCAAGCTTTCAATTTTTAAGAGAAATGACTGTGTCTTACATGTTTGGAAGGTAGTTCACATGTTGCGGGGACTGTTGCATTCTGCTGAATGAGTTGCAGTTATCGAATGCACAGGCAGGTGTATGATGTTAGGACACGGTGCGGTAGTTTCTGTAAAGCCTTTTCATGTCATGATGAGAGGCATAACTTGGTTCTTGAAATTTTTCCGCTCTGTGGCGGGAGAAGGGGAAAAGAAGCATGGCAAAGAAAGGGGAATACATCTGCATACTACAGGCAGAACAGTCTATTCCCATGTAGTCATTGAACCATGTCCTGCCCTTCTTTTGTGCATATAATGGCCTCGGAGAAGACAGAATATCTGCTAAGAAACACATAATATTTGTATATATAAATTACAATATATCCAATGCTAAAGGGGCATCAGTTGAAACTAAAGCTACTTGAAGTTGAGAATTAGTTAACCCATTAGTATTTTGTTAATAATGAAGAAGAGTGGAGGATTCTTACAAAGAAGCATCACCAAATTCTCTTTTAATATCCAAGGGAGCACGTAGTGCATATTGTTTTCTTACTAGAGACAGTCTAAAATGTTTCTCACTTTTTTTAGTTGAACAATAAACCTCTTCCCCTGTCAGGATTAGAAAGATGACAGCAATAATTGCAGTGCATCCCCACGTCTGCAGAGCCAGCAGGTGTTTGGTGTAAGGTGACCTCGGGTAAGACAGTGCTGAGGGCGACAGGCTGCGTACAGTCTGATGAGGAAGAATTCCGCTTCTTGTTGTGTCGTCCCCAGCCTGTCCAGCCCAGCTGTCATAGGCTGCTGTAAAATATTGCTTAATTAGAGAATTTTCTTGATCCTTTTCATCCCCTTCAGAGATTCCTGACCTCACCCTTGATCAAGATGACCAGCCTAAGACAAGACGCTCATGGTGGTGTTTACAGCGGCAATGCTGCTGCTGTAATCCTTAGGTTTCTGTTCTGGTAAATGTAACTGCTGTTGGTAAGCATTTAAATATGCTCATTTGTGAGTTAATTTTTTACCCGGAACAGTATTTTTATTTTTCTGTACACAGTGGGGCTCGCTCTTCTGTTGAAGTTTCCTAGGAACAGATTCTCAGCCTGGAAATTATTTTGAAGTGTGCAAGGGAGATGAGATCAAAGGCTTTTGTAAGAATAAAAAGGCTACTTTTATATACACAGTATTTTTATTTTTTTCATGCTAATAGTTGCACAGGACTAACTACGTGTGAAAAAATGGACGTGAAGTTTTGTTATTTCCAGTTGTTCTCTTCAGGCTGTGCTGGGGCTGTGCTGAACTGGTGGTCCTGGTGAAGTCGGGCTGCTCATGTCGGTCGTGGTCCCTCAAGAATCTTGGGCCAGCTGACTTGTGGTACTAATGGTTCCTTTCATCAGGATGAGAGAGAACCAGCATGGCTGGCTGCTACTCAGAGGAGAAACCCCACCTCGCCTCCTGAGGGCGAGCCCCATGTTAGAGCATTGCTGAGGCCACTGGCAGGGCAGGACAGGGGAGCTGATCCTGTAGTTACTGGGAGTGTCTCTGGTTTGTGTCAGTAGATTGTTTTATACCAACATGTTTTCAACTAAGTTTCTAAGGCACTAATAGCTTACACGGGTTTCTCTTTTGCTGCTAGATCCTGCATGATAACAGTTGCTGAAATACTACGTGGCTTGGCTTTGGCCGCAGCTTTACCAGAAGTTGTGCCGCAGTGCTGCGAGCAAGCTCACACAATACGCTGGGATGTTCCAGTCCCAAGGTCATTTTCTTAAATTTAAAAAAATTCCCTTCTGTATAAAAGTATATCTGCCATGTCCCACATTTTCAAAGCACTGAGTGGACTCCTACTTGAGACAAGCTTCCCTTTTTTTCCCATCTTTGTTTACAAGGGACAGAAGGACAGGGAGAAAAAGTTGGGCAATGATTTGGCTCTGCTTGCAGAGATGTAAACAGATTTCCCAATGTTTAGCCACGGTGGTGTAGCCGGAAGGGGCTGACTGGACCTGCTCCAGGGCAGTGTGAGCTGTGGCCCTGTTTGGAGCAGTTAATGAGTCAGAACATGAGGGCTGATGAGTCATCAGCTTCCCACTTGCCCTGAAGCAGCTTTGCTTTGATGTGGCTCAATCGCAAAATCCACTCTCTAAGTCCGTGTGACAAAGCCCTGATCAAGGACCCCCATACAAGTACGACAGTGTTAGCCAAACTGAGTTTGTGTTATTTCAGGTGAGAGTGTGCTTACAGAATAGTGTATTTCAAATCAGTTCTTTCTCTTCAATTTCTCCTAAACTTTTTCAGCTGAATAGATCTGAATTTCCACATGGTCTGAAAATAGAACCCCCTGAGATATGTTTGTTGTTGGAGTTAGTACAAGCAGAAAGAGAATTAGTGTACTTCATGCTGCCGCTTGCTAATTTAAATGAACTGAGCTGTCTTGGCAAGGCTGCAGTGGAAGTCAGGGATTAGAGCTTGGCAACTGAAAAATGCAGCACACAGCAGTAGTACAAATTCTGAAGAACACTGACATTTCAAAGTGGGAAACAGATACCAAACAGGAGGCTTTTAACAGAAGGCTAAGGTACAACAAGTGGAGCAGAATTAAAACATCCTAGTAAAATACTGAGTTGTTTAGATTCAAGCTTTGCTTTAATTTTTCTCTGATGAGGGGCTACCATTAGGATGCTATTTACCACCTACTGAGCTTGAGGAGCATCACAGGACTTCACGGATGTGAATGCTGTGGTTTGGGCAGCCTATGGGCAGCAGTTATAATAGCATGTTCTGTGTCCTATTTGACAGATATGTGGTGTATCTCATAGGAGTTGTAAATATTTAGCTTCCCCTCATTTCAGTGGGAACATCGAAACTTCCTGTTTGCCTGTGAAGAACCCCCATCAGTCTCATTTCTGATGCAGAAATAGAAGTTAAAATGAGTGTCTCTTCTTTACTGCCCTGCTTATTTATCAGTGAAGACCTTGTTGAGAAACGGCCTGCTTTGGTAGTAGGATTTATGGTAAGAAGAAATGCAGAGATTGCTTCTGAAAAACATGAAAGTGATAACTTGAATATGTACTTTGGAACTACTTTGTCCTGTGTTTGAATATTCCTCAAATAAGAATTTTGTAAAAACTAGTCTTACAAGTTTTTTACATGGCAATTCTCTCTACTTCAATATTACAGGTTAGGCAAGATATCTTTAAAGTGTGGGGCTCCTCCTCTTTGGATTCACACATGTAATGGAGGCGCTTATCTGCCCAATTTGTAGGAAAGAACTGTTTCACTAATTCACTGCATCTTTGGATAGTGTGTGTAGATGATGGACAGAAAATGACACACGATGAAAGGTCACAACAGATATATAATAGCATGATAATAATAACGATAGTAAAGAGCAAGTATTTAGAGATTCAACGTTGTCTTTGGCTGAGCAATCAGTATAGTAATACTTGTTACAGAGTGTGTTTAAATGTGATCAGCATTTTTTATTCATACACATTTGTAAAGAAAACCCATGGTTTTGTTCCGTCTCCTGTTTTCCTCTCCCCTTGGCTTTTGTGGGGAAAAGGAGAGTAAAAATGACAAGGAAAATTTTAAAATTACGTAACTTTGAAGCTATTTTATGAAAAACTCTTGAAAATGACAGTACTATTATCATTTGTAGAAAATCATGCAAAAATTAAAACCATAAACTAGAAATTACAGATTTATTTTTTTTTCTTAAGGGAAATGGAAGCTTCTTACAACTTACAGAAACAGAATATAGCTCTTAGGACTGAATGAGAGAAAAATGGTTTTGTGGTATTTATTAAGTATTAATTTCGACAGATTCAATGTAGCAGATTGTCTCTCTGAATAGACACTGTTGCAGAATTGTGTAAAGTGATTTATAACAACGTAATTCCATTGATGAGGTGGGTAAAACTGGCATTGAGTTCAGTTAATGCAGGGAGACCTAATTGTCCCCATGATTCTGAAAGCTGAATGCTTGGTCCAGTACCATGGTAAAGCTCAGATGTTGGGAGAAGTAAAAATTTTACGATCTTCCAAGCAGGTCCCCCATGTAGTACAGTGTAGCAATGAAGGCAAGTTTTCTAGCCTATGCTACTTGCCTTTTTCTGAAGCTTTGTTTTCCGTCTCATTGTTGTAGGCTATGTTATATATGCCAAGAAAAAAATCCTTCTGGGATTAGTAGTTCTGGAAATAATAAAACAATGGATTGATACAACGCCAGATAAGGATATTTAGGGCTTCTCTCCATAGTGTTTTTCTTTCTTGTGAGCAGATACGCGTTTCAGAGCTGAATAAATTGTCTTCCCTACAATGAAACCTCACGTATATGAGCAAAATTATTTTTTGCCAGGGTTGTAGTAACCAGTGGTAAAAAGGTGCGGTTTTGCAATCAGAAATGCTGCTCTTCCACCACTAAGGCCCTCAATGGCCTCTCCCTTCCTTGTGCAGCTGGTGGATCAGCATCCAGCAAAAACAGAATTGGCAAAATAGAACAGAGTGAGAGGTTAGTGTTGGCCATAAGGGTTTAGTAACCCTAATCTGACAGACAGCATGACTGTGGGGCCGTCATCTCAAGAAAAGGGATGAGGACACACAGCTGGGGGTGTGGGACTTCCCCTCTAAGCAGCAGCATGGACATGGATTGTCCTCAGACAGTCATGAAATTGCAGCTTGGATATGACTTACTCTAACGTTGAAGTGGATCGTACTTTTTAGAAAAAACCCCAGTCCTATGGACAGTCCAGAGCTAGAGGCTCGTCATGACTGACTCTGGTGTGGCTGCCCAACAGCATGCATTACTGAACATTTGTAACGGGGTTATGGATGGGAGCTACATGTCATTTGGTGACTGCGGACCGGTAACTGCCTTTGAATTGGTTATAGTGGTCAAGGTCCTGAATTTTAGGACAATATTCTGCGTTTTAGTGTTTGAGATCCACCTGTAATGTTTAATGTTTTACCTATTGGCCTTTAAACAAAATGAACCTGTTCTGAATTGAATTTTGTCAGTCTCGATACCCAGGAAGCTGTCAGAATCTGATTTCTGTCACTACTACTTTTTTGTTTATTCTCCTATATAAATAAAAAAGTACTAGGCCAAAATCTGTTATCCCAGTGTAAGTCCAACACATCTCAGGTGGAATGAACCTATACCTGTTTCTGCAAAGGTTTAACATAACCTTTTCAATACTTACGTAGAAATAAAGAGGAGAGATGTACATAAACAATGGGAATCAGGGTTGAGGGAGACTTCTCTGGCCTGAAATCAAGCCCTTTATTTTAGAATCTTAGTCTGATTTTAGGCAATTGTTGGGTGTNGAAAAGGGTTAAAATATGTAAGGCAATAAAGGTATTTTCTAGAAAGGTATTAATTGAGAAAATATTTTCTTGTTTATTGATTCTAGATTATGTGTTTCTTCATGTTTTGTGACACTTTAATTTTGAACAAAGATCATTTGACTCAACTGTATACAAGAATTATTATACTTGAAAGGTCAAGAGTAAAAAGAAGAAAAGCTCAAATATAATAAAGGTTTACAATGGGGGGAGAATAAAATCTTTTAATGCTAGGGAGCGGCAGTGGTGGGTGGCTTCATTGTTAACTGTAACAAACAAATATTCTAGAAGCTATAAAGAAAGGAAGTGACTCAACAGCTTAGGCTGAGTTTTAGACAAACATTGAAGTAGAAATGTGTTCTTCACCTACAGCTTCAGAGCTGTACATTAAAATATTAGGGGGAAAACGGCTACAGACTAAATAAAGACAGCACTTTTTTTTTTTTTTTCCGTTTGGATGTGGTAACATCACTGTAGATGGAATCTTGCTTGTGGCATAGACCTGAGGATCAACTGAGTCTGTCAGTGTGGAATGGCCACAGCAGTAGTGACCGTGCTGCCAAGGTGGGCGAGTGTAGCAGCAATGAGTTCGAGATGGAGCTCAGTAAAGTGGGTGCTACTCTGTGTTTTTATGAAAGGTATATTGGAATGGGTTTCCAGACACAGAATATTAAATTCTTTATCCTTCTTTACCTGTTCTTCTTAGACATATTCCTTTTAAAGTTTTCTAACAAGAAACTAATAGAGGAAAACCCATTGAAGTCCAGCCAATAATCAGTGGCCTGATGAGTCAGGCGAAAGATGGACATGGAACTAGGCAATCCCTGGATAGATACCAGACTATTGATTGTTTTAAAATAGTTCCCCTTTCTTCTCTTGTTTCAAATAGAATTACATACTGATCCTTAAAGCCCTCTTCCTGATAAGTTTCTTTCGAAAGTGATGTTTCAGTGAAAACCTTCAGTTGCAACTAAACCACAGTTCCTTCTCCACTGTATTCTGTGGCAAAAAATACTTTGCAGAGATCACACTTTAGAGTTATCTCACTGTAAAATCTCACACAGATTTATGATCCATTGTTTTCAGCATAACATAGGTACATGTAGGGTTACGTACTAGAGTGGTGTATACTCAGGTATTCTGTATTCAGCTTGTTTTTTATCTTTTGTTTCTCAGCCATATAGAAAAAATTACAACGTGGCAAGATCCTCGAAAAACTATGAACCAGCCGCTGAATCCCATGAGCCACCATCCTGCAGCTGCTTCCACACCAATGCCACAGAGGTCCATGGCAATGTCTCAGCCAAATCTTGGTGAGTACTGGATGTCATGTCTGTGGTGAAAACATAAACGAGAGAGGAGAGCAACCTCTTACTACTTTGTTTGCCAAAGTAATATTTGCTTCAAGAAGAGTAGCTCTGATTCTGCTCTCAGTCCTGTGTTCTGCACAGGTCAGAGATTGTAGCTGGTTCACTTTTTTTCGTTGTTTATAGTGGTGGTGGGTTTTTTGCATAGTTAGGTTCCACACTGGACGTTATTTGCAAAATACTGAGTAGTCTGTTTTGTGGTATGAATTACCTAAAAACTTTCTATAAATGGTACTATTTCATTGCTGTTCCTGTTAGCACTTCAAGCCTAACTTTAAGCACCAGTTTATGTTACTCTGGTTTTCCCAGATATGAGTCAGTGAAAATAAAGCCCTGAAAACAATGAAAATTTTAAAGGAAAGATGTAAATGGAGGAAAACATTTTCATTTGTAAATGAGAATTACAAATAATCCATACTATTTCACTTCTGCAGCCCTTCCCTACCACTGAAGAAAATGAGGAACAGATAGGTTAGCTTACAGGCTCAAGATCACAAAACTGTCACATGGGGAATCTTAAAAACACAGACCAGATTCTTGTTCAGGTTAATTTTTGGTTAGTTGGTCTCATGATGTCATGATGATTCATTTGCAGTGTGGTTGATCAGGGCTGTCTCTTCACATACCAAGAAAATGGTAAACGTTTGGCTGCCGATGGTCACCAGTAGCAGTAATTCAATGTGCACATTCACTTTTGTTTAAAACTTATAATAAACACCCGGGCTGTCACCGGTATAACTAATTTCAGCTCTTTCTTTTACCTTTCTCTCAACAACTGTCCTGCTTGAATATATTCAGTGAAAGGTGTTGGCTGTGGTACATGATTTAGCAGACTGCAGCAAATTGTATTATAAGAGTGGATACCTGAAGAAGAAACCCGAGTAAAACTCAGAAGGTTGGGACGTCCTGCAGCGTGTCAGCCTGCATGGCAAAACTGGCAGTTGCTCTGTGCGTGTTGCTTCAAGGCACAGCTGCGTTTAGGTCAGTCTGTTTATAGCAATTCTGAAATGGCCAAGAGGTAGGAGTCGGACAGCAGGTGTTTTTTGTTCATACCAACTCCAGCTTATGGTGAAATCTGTAACATTCTCTTGAATTAAAAAAAACAAAGGAGGTATCATTAATCGGGAGAGCGTTCAGCAAACTTTTTACCCTGTTTTGTCAGTGGAAGTGAATCAAAGCCAAATCCTGTGCTGAAATAATTGTACGCTGAATTTGAGAGGAGAGTCTTTCTTGAGACACAAGGGATTAGAAATACTAGCCTGCACCTAATTAAGAGTCTGTTCCTGAAGGGACTTCAGGTGTGTAGCAGAGGCATTTCCACAGGCTTTAAAATCTGTCACATCAAATACATAATGTATTTCATTTAGTACTTTTCACTTTTTAGATGAGCTTCCACTTTTTGATAGTTGTTTATACAGTGCTTGGCATCATGGCTCAGATCTGTGTCTGAATTTCGTAAACATTAGCCCACTAGAAATAGTATGTGAAAATTTCCAGTGTTCACATTTGTTTAATCAAGAAAATATTTAGTCAATATGTTTTGGTCAACTTTTTCTCATTCAGGTGGCTCTTGAAAGGCAAGCTGTGACACTTCAGACCAAACAAATCTGTGTGCATAGCTGAGTAGCACTGTCAGCACCGTATTATTAAATTCAGCATCACAGCCCCTGATTTTCCAATCCACTTGGTTGTAGAAACCAAGTGTGACACTATTTTATTTTAAAATACATTTTAAAGGTTTAGTCTTGACACTCTGCGTGTATCTATGCATATATATGTACACACAGAAGTTGCCGGATTGCAATAATCTGAACAGAATATAGTAGCCTCTGAATACTTCATATGACAGTTTAAAATACGTGTGAGCACACTTTCCAGGACTAAAGTAGAATGTCTCTATTTTGAAATTATCTTGGCCAAAAGGAAAGGCCTTTCTGCTCCTTCGTGATGGTGACAGTGTTACTGCTAAACCTGCTTTCTTGGGTCTGCTTAGACAGGGAAGTGAGCAATTTGTTGGTCTGGCAGTCAGACCTCAAAGCCAGAAGTGATTGTGCCAACATCTCATAGACATCAGAGGAGAAATGGAAACTGGATACCAAGTTAAGCGACTCTTCTGGCAGCAATTTTGTAACTTTTTAGCAAATGAAGTCTATGCATCTGTCTTTTGCCTTAGAGTTTTTTGGCATTGTGGGAATTAAAAGAAATTTTTCTTTTGAAGATGTGCCACTTAAAAGAAAAGGATTTAAGTATTCCAGGTCTGCATACTAGTCTGCACTTCCAATTACTAACACATGTGTTTTCCTTGCTATGCTTCTTGTGAAGAGATGGAAAATCTCGTCTGTTTTGTACAGCTTGTTGCTTTGTTTTATAAACTCCTTTCAGCAGTATTTGCTGGGAAGTGCACAAAGGCATTTACAAGCACTATCAAAAGCACAGAGTGTGACTAAGTGATACCAAATCACAGTATGCCTATGCTTGAGATGCAGAGAAACACGGAGTGAAAGTTGGTTGAAACTAGTAGGTATACCTGAAAAAATTAGCTGTATTTTTCTACCTTTTTTCTTACCATGGTTTTATGTTGCCTGTTCATTAGCTGCACATACTGATTTTCTTATAACTTCAACAGTGTTTGTTTTATCACTAACATTTAAAGCATTGCTTTTTAAAGGTTATATAACAAAGGCATCTGAAGGTATTTCTTCCTTTGATGCATCTTGTTGAATTTCCAGAAAACTAATACATGCTAGGCAGGTTTTTAAGCTCATTTACATACTGCCACTGAATTCAATGACATTTTCATGAAAGAAAAGGGAAATTTGTCCTAGAGATTGAAAGGTTGCAGGTTAGCATATATTCAGACTTGTGCAGTCTGCTTTTCCTGACTATTTTACCTTTGTTCTTGTAAGACAGTTTGTGGATGGATACACTAAGGAAAGGACAACATTATCAGGAAGCTTTTAGCTACGTTTTTTGTTGTTGGAATACAGCAGGGAAAGTGATCAATCTCTGACCGGAGGCAACCAGAAACTGTATTTCTTGCATCTTTATAAGCACATCATAAATCCCTTTTACTTTGGTGCTGAATCTGCACGTGTATTAGTTTTCTGCCTAATCTGAAGCATAGATGATTGATACAGTGTTAACTGTCTATTGGCAGTTAACTCCATTATTGTGGTAGAAACAAAGGCCATATGTGGGAGGAGAGGTATTTGTACACCCTTATTTTAGGCATCTAACCCAGGTCTCTGAATTAGACCAAGCTCTATGAGCTTCCTGTGAATGAAAGGAAGGAGAGAGCAGTTGTGGTGCACCTCAGCTGATGGTCAGACATGACTAAATTGTTCTCTGGAAGTGCCCAAGTCCAGAAGGACAGGGAAGCTGTTCTGCTTTAATGGCAGCCACTGGTGTAAGAAGATTGTGGAGGATGTTTTCTAGCTATATGTAGCAAGATTTAGGGCGAAAAAATCAGATCCTTATAAAAGTTTCTTTTGCAACAATTTTTAATTAAATGCTGCTTTGTTTTTAGTCTTTCTTTATTCTACATTATGCAACACTCAGAACCATTGTTATTTTCATCCTGCTTACTTTGAACTATTATAAAGAGATTTTGTTTGTGATTGTACTCTTCATTGAGCTGGTGAGCACAATCTGGTCTTCATTTAATTGTTTTCCAAGTTTAGCAGTTTGCGACTTATTTTGGCATAAAATAATAAAGCCCTCTGATAGTATTTGTGTTTTCTGTATAAATTAGCTTGCATTTGTATGTGTGAGTTCCCTAAAAA